>CAIGQQ010028626.1:305189-317657 GCA_903798035.1 Danio albolineatus | reverse complement strand
CATTCAATATCATCAACATATTAATTGCAGCAGAATAATTAGAAAAAAAAACAATTGCAAAATGATTGCACACTCTGACAATCAACAAATAAGTGACATGAGGATTCCTCACTGTTTTCACAAAAGGAACTTCCTTTTTTATGCGAAAGGTAATAATATACAATCAAAGTACATTATAAAGAAAAAGGAAAGACAAAATAAGAATACTTTCTGAAAAGAGAACTCGGCAATAGAAGACATGAAAAAAACAAACAAAACAAAGACAATAGAAGGGGTATATCACGCAATAAAGAAAAAGATTATAATTTACACATTTCAGTCGTTTTTAAAGCCTTTTTTGTAAGAGAGTTAGAAATAGATTGAAAGTAATACTGCATTTCAGTAAGCAAAATATTTTTAAAAAAGTTTTTGCTTCGAATATTACATATATTTATATAAAATGTTGTTAATAGGATAAGAAGATTTATTAAATATATTTTATTTTTATGTGAAGCTTCTGTTTTATAATTAACAAAACATTTTCCCATAGTAAGGAAAAATCTTTATCAACATCCTCAATTACAAACTGAGAAAAATCTTTCCAAAGCAGATTAGAAAACTTGCATTGCCAAAATAAGTGAACTGGGGACTCAGGGTGTTGCTTACAAAAGGAACAATTAGTATCAATATCTTTTTTTATATCTTACTAACAGAGTATTTACTTGGTATGAACGATGGATAATTATAAATGAAACTTCTTTTATCTTATTACAAAAGGAACCTTCTCAGTATCTGCAACTTTGGATCGCGACGTCGCACTTCATCTAAATTAGCCACGCCCCTTTCTCCTAACAGACCGTGCTACTGTCAGCAAACTCACCTCTGTTTTCTTGGAATATCAACGTCCAAAAGTCCCTCCAACGACGTGTTGGTGAACTCTAGTAGTCTCTGAACGCCAGTAGTCATCATCGAGCTTTTGGTTCTGTCGAGTTTTGTCAGTTTGGCCACTGCAAACACTCGAAAACTGCCACAAACGTCCATCTTGCGCGCCCTCAACATCAGTTTCCACTTCCCATATATGGGCCGCCCACTCAGAACGTGAAATGATGATTGACAAGCGGGATAAAAATCCAATTAATTCGCAAAAGAATATAACACTTTTATCTATTTTTATTTTACTAATAACCAGTGCTACTACAGTTAACTAAAACAAAAATCACTTTTCTTAAAAAAACAATATATTAATATTTTCACATCAACAACTTACAGAATCTGAATCAGTAGGTAGTGCTGTCGCCTCACAGCAAGAAGGTCACTGGTTCGAGCCCAGGCTGGGTCAGCTGGCATTTCTGTGTGGAGTTTGCATGTTCTCCCTGCGTTCGCGTGGGTCTCCTCCGGGTGCTCCGGTTTCCCTCACAAGTCCAAAGACATGCGGTACAGGTGAATTGGGTAGGCTAAATTGTCTGTTGTGTGAATGAGTGTGTATGGGTGTTTCCCAGAGATGGGTTGCAGCTGGAAGGGCATCCGCTGCATAAAACAAATGCTGGATAAGTTGGCGGTTCCTTCTGCTGTGGCGACCCCGGATTAATAAAGGGACTAAGCCGAAAAGAAAATAAAGGAATGAACTTACAGAATCATTTCAGTACTGACCATTTCACTGTGTTTATGTCATTGGCCCATGCTTGTTATTAAACTATTTCACAACTGTAACAGGAGGCAATTCAATCATAACTTCATATTGTGACGTAACACATCAGCTATCATAACATTATTTACCGACATGTGGCTCTAGAAGCTATAGACAGGCAGGGGCCCTATGGCAACCTTTGCGAGGATGCGTTGGGTAGTGTCGTTAAGGCCCCTTATAATATCTCTGGGGGCCCCAAAACTGATTGGGCCCTTAGAATTGTCCTAACTTTTCCCCTCTTAGCCACGCCCCTGGCTATAGAAATTAAAAATGTAAAACAGGATATACTTTGGGACCATTGTTTTTGTTAACATTCCTCAAAATGGACTATACGTGTAAACATTCTTTTCTAACCATCCTCCTTCCCAGTGCCACCCTCACAAGTCAGAACATTTAAATGGACATAACTGTGAGCAGTGGTGTAAAGTAACTAATTACAAATACTCAAACTACTGTAATTGAGTAGTTTTTCCTCAGGAATTGTAATTTACTGAGTAGTTTTATAAATGTGGACTTTTACTTTCCCTTGAGGACATGTTTAGTGCAGTATCGGTACTTTTACTCCACTACTTTCCTTCAACCTGCAGTCACTACTGTATTTCTGTCTTGTCTATGGTCATTGTCTAAAGTAGAAAGATCAGTCCTGTGATTCCTGTCCAATTAAATCACACATAGAAAGTAAATCACATCATACTGAACAACCTCAAGACATGGCTGCTTTATAAATGCAGCAAACCTTTGGGAAACATTAAAAATGTCCAAGAAGATGTTCAAAATCTGCACACTCAATGACCCAGAGACTGTTTATAGACTGCATGTCACTGAAAATGATGGATGTCGACTGTATGATGACTGAAATCACCAAACAGCCTTAAACAATCACTAATGGAATGAATGAAGAATGGAAGGAAGGGCCAAATAAAAGGAAGGACCGAACAAGGAACGGAAGGAAAGATCGAAGAACCAAATAAATGAAGGAAAGATTCAAGGAAGGACAGAACAATCTAAGGAAGGAAGGAACGCACAAACGAATGAATGAACAAAGGACCTAATGAAGGAAGAAACAAAAATATGAAAGAAAAAATGATCAAACAAATGAAGGGAGGAAAGAAGGAAGGACCAAACAAATGAAGAAAGAATTCAAGGAAGGACTGAACAAACTAAGGAAGGAAGGAACGAAGGAACGAACAAACAAACGAATGAATGAACAAAAGGACCTAATGTAGGAAGAAACAAACGACTGAAAACTATTAGCCTACAACGTTTCAAATATTTAAAACTTTTAAATATAAAATATATTAGGGCTTGTTAAGGCTGTCCCACAATATCTTATACCAGTTGGTTCCATATTATGATAAAATATTTAATATATTCATCAGTGATTAATTATGGGAGATATATAATTTTAGAACAAAAATAAATTAAGGAAGGATTCAAGGAAGGACTGAACAATCTTAGGAATGAACGAACAAACGAATGAATGAACAAAGGACCTAATGAAGAAAGGAACAAAAATATGAAAGAAAGAATGAGCAAACAAATGAAGAGAGGAAAGAAGGAAGGACCAAACGAATGAAGGAAGAATTCAAGTAAGAACTGAACTAAGGAAGGAAGGAACAAACGAAAAAAACGAACGAACAAAAGAATCTAATGTAGGAAGGAACAAACGAGTGAATGAAGGAAGGTGGGAACAAACGAATGAATAAAGGAAGGAGAGAACAAACAAATAATTGAAGGAAGAGCGGAAGGAACGAACGAAAATAGGAAGATCCCTAAATACACATGTTGTTTGTGCAGGGATGTGTAAACGTAACATTCTGTAAACGCATCAACTTTTCTACTGTGTAATACTCACTATTCTTGAGTACTTTAAAAGGTCTACTTTTTACTCATACTTTGAGTAATATTTACAGATACTTTTACTCTACTTGCACTACATTTTTGGGCAAGTAATGGTACTTTTACTTGAGTATGATTTTTCAGTACTCTTTCCACCACTGACTGTGAGACACTGAGCTGTAACTGTAAAACATGAGTAAATAAACAAGTAAACAAACTATGATGACGAATAAAAGATTCAAGCAAAGAAGAGTCACATTTTTCCATCAGTATTTTTAGTCAATGTAACATCCAAATTATTCATGCATAATCAATAAATGTGGCCAAAATCTATTAAACATTGAAAATTACTTTAAAAACCTACAAGTTTCATTGAAGAACTGCCTTTTTTAAGGATTAGCCATGTGAATAAAGGCTTTTAAATATTTTTTCTACATTTTTCGAGTACCATGGACTGATTTTTGCTGTTTATTCTGATGAATCCCTTACTTAAAGAGCACCGACACAGTAAGCTACCCCTGAGCACTTTTTGTTTGATTTTGGATTGAAAATTACTTTTTTGTCACTTAAAATATAACAGATGCTACCCAAAATATATAAATTATACACACAGACACACACATTTATACATACACACGTAGCTAAATTAAATACAGAACAAATAATTAATAAATAAAAGTTGTATTTATTATCTAGTTTTCATTTAGTTTGACTTAAAAATGACTGAAAACTATTAGCCTATAACTATTCAAATATTTAAAACTTTTAAATCTAAAACATATTAGGTCTTGTTAAGGCTGTCCCACAATTATTCTCTTCTCTTTGTTCTCTATTTCCACCTGGCGATACTCATCCCGAGGCCCGCAGAGACTATGCAGCGCCACGGATGCGATCCAAGACCCGCGACGAGACGATTCCAAGGTTCCATAATCCTGGACCAGGCTGTATCCTGAGCAGCTGCCTGGTGCTTGGCGGAGTAGCAAGCATGAGACTGATTCCTGTGACCTTCCAAGGACAGACGAGCCTCGAGTTCTCCAGCCTCCGGTGCCTAGACTGCAGCTAGAGCTGCGCACCGATGGATTACTCTTCAGTGTTTGGACTCTCAGTAGTGATTATTAAATAACTCTGAACTGAATTGAACTCCAACATTAATAACTGGACTGACACTGTTTCAATTTACTCTAACCTTCTATGTGAAGCTGCTTTGACACAATCTACATTGTAAAAGCACTATACAAATAAAGGTGAATTGAATTGAATATCTTATACCAGTTGGTTCCAAATTATGATAAAATATTTAATATTTATCAGTGATCAGTGATTGATTATGAGAGACATATATTTTTACTTATTTAATTCTTTTTCTGGTACCTAAAATCATAATAAAAGGAGCCAACAAACTTGAACAAATGCATGTAAGTTAGTCTGAAAGGAGGAATGTGACTGCGAGAGCCCCTGAACACCTGCATCAGATCCGGCTTTACTGAGAGGAATCCTGTGCTTGGTGAATCAGAAAGAGCCATTATCACACAGACAATACAGAGTCTATTCTGTCTGCAGGTACAGACCTCAGCTGCTCCTTTAGAAACAACAAGAAAATCAGGTTTGAGAAAAGTAGCCTGCGAGGACACACAACTTTAAATTATTTAAAGTTAATATTTAAATAATATTACATAATGAAAATTTTTAAAATTAGGAAATAAATTAATAAAATAAAGCTTGCTGTTTTGTCTTGTTCCTGAATGCATGGTTTTGTGCCCTATAGGCAGGGCCAGACGGAATCTGCGGACATTTTTTGCTATTTCAGCGGAGTATTTAGTTAAAAATCTGCTGATTTATGCAGAATGATTTTAGGAGTATCATAACTAAAACCTTAATATATGAAATAAAAAGTAATACCTTTTTAACATTTATTTAATGTTTACAATGCCAATCCAATTAGATCCACTTTATTTGGTAAACAAAGCAAGCCTCTCATATAAAATATCTACTAAAACACCGAAAATAGAACTTTACAAACTGTGTTGTAAATAAATCACATTAATATTTTCATATTAGTCAATATTATTACTAAAATTAGTTTGAAAACTGATTTAATATACATTTACACCAGTAAATACACAGAATCAATGATGGGCTAAAAATCTGCTGTGGCTCTACCTATAGGGTTGTAGTCCTCAATCTATAGTCAAGCCCCTTTTAAGCAGGGTCAGAGGTCATATAACATTGCAAACACAGGCGGAAACTCAAGGAACAAACAAGATACTCAATACTCAATCACCCCAACGCAAATAATATATATATATATTATTATGGCCTGTAGCCAGCCTGGTGATAGGGGTGGTTCTTTTTCCACAAAACTGGAACTTGTTGCACTTATTTGCCTCATTTTCTATTTAATTATGAGATTTAAATACTGAATTTAGGTGACATTTTCAGCATTATTTTAGTTGAATTAGATTGTCGTACTGTCATCATAACCAAAAATATTTCCTAAATATTTAGAATAAAGAAATATGACAAATATTTATTTTATAAATACAAATGTCATAATACATATCATTAGAAAAAAGTTTTAAATTAAAAACTGTAGCCTATTGGAATTTATTAGGCAAGTATAACACACTGGCCAGCGCATTCAACTTTCCTCAGTCAAAATTTGGCCAATTGAATAACAAAAAAATATAATAATAATAATAATAATAATAATAATAATAATAATAATAATAATAACAACAATAATAATAATAAATCACGGTGGCACAGTGTGTAGCAAGCAAGAAGGTCGCTGGTTCGAGTCCCGGCTGGGTGAGTTGGCATTTCTGTGTGGAGTTTGCATGTTAGCGTGGGTTTCCCCCACAGCACAAAGACGTGCTATCTGTGAATTGGGTAAGCTAAACTGTCTGTAATGTATGTGTGTGAATGAGTATGTGTGGATGTTTCCCAGTGATGGGTTGCAGCTAGAAGGGCATCTGCTGTGTAAAACATATAACATAAGTTGGTGGTTCATTCCACTGTGGGGACCCCAGATTAAAAAAGCGACTAAGCCGAAAAGAAAATGAATGAATGAATGAATGAATGAATAATAATAATAATAATAATAATTATAATAATAATAATTTAGAGATTCACAATTTTTGTTGTCTCTCTTGCAAAAAACATTTGAAAGTTCATGGATAATAATATATAGCCAAAATATTCTTCAAATTGATTTTAACATGGGCCTCTTTTAGTGCTTGACACATTTTATTGGTCACGTTTTCTTTCAAGAATAAGGTCTAAGATTTACAATAAAAAGTGACTTGTCAGGTGTTTTCTCTACTTAAAAACAACACAGTAGCGAAAGATGACTTTGCTTGTGTCAGATGTTCTCTTGCACAGCTGGATGTTGGAATTGTTTGCATTGGCCAAAACTGTTTAAGTAAAGTCACACCAGGATTCCGCTTGGTCTTAAAGCCTTTGGGATGGGTTATTTTACTATGTATGATGGCATAGCGGCGCCACGGTGGCGTAGTGGGTGGCACGTTCACCTCAAAGCAAGAAAGTTGCTAGTTCGAGCCAGTTGGCAGTATGGGTCAGTTGGCGTTTCTGTGTGGAGTTTGTATCCTCCGGGTGCTCCGGTTTCCCCCACAGCCCAAAGACATGTGGTGTAGGTAAATTGGGTAGGGTAAATTGTGCATAATATATGAGTGTGAATGAGAGTGTATGGGTGTTTCCCATGTGCTGGATAGGTTGGCGACCCTAGATTAATAAAGGGACTAAGCCGAAAAGAAAACAAATGAATGAATGAATGATGGCATAGTGTCAAAATAGGACAAATGAGCTCAATGGGACAAATTCCGAACATTTGTCAGTGAGGGGTGGGTCTTCTGAACCACCTGAACCCCGCTGGCTACAGGCCTGATATAGTTATCAGGTAAAATGGGCTAAAAAAGGTTGTAGGATTGCTTTAGTCAATTTCTACAGTTTTGTTACTGCCAACAAAGACTATTCATGTTAATATTTAGATTAAGAACAAAGTTTGTCACAATTTAAGTTAAAAAAAACTGAGTAAATTAAAAAATATATTTAAATCTATTTAAATACTATTATTAGGACTATCATTTACCATACATAGATTTTTTATTATTAGTAGTAGTTCAATGCCACAAGAACAAGAGGTACTATATTTCACACAGTTTTCAGAAAGAGGGGGGGATATATATATATTTTTTTTTTAATTAATTAAATGTTTTCAGAGTATTACATGTTTCCAGAGATTTTTTGTTTTGTGGTTGTTTTACATAAAATGCAAATGTAAATAGATTTACATATAATTTGAAGTCATTCACAAAATGGGATAAGTTTGGTTTACATTCCTCACTTAGACTAGTGACCTGCCATTGTGACAGATGAGATGATCTCTTACAGCTTCAGTGAAGAAGGTTTCCCCCTTGTGGGAGTAAAGGGTCAAAATCTTATTTTAACCATTTTGTGGTCTGCTGTTTTCAGTATTGTCATTAAAAGGATGGATAGTTCATGCAGAAATCAACATGGTCATCATTTATTCAATCCTGGAAGCCCGTTCCCGCCACTGAATTACATTTTTATAGTAAATTTTTATTTTAGAATTGCGTTATACAAACTCATAATTTCTGACTTGGTTTTTTTTCCTCTAAGAAATGTGATATGTAAACTCGAAATTGCCAGTTAAGTCAAAATTGTGAGATAGAAAGTCAGTATTCTGGGAAATAAAGCAGGATTCAGAGAAGTAGGATCGCATGGTCAGAATTCTGCAACTTTTTAATCTCATTTTTATAACTTTTTAATAACTTTTTATCTCAGAATTCTGACATTATTTCTCAAAATTTGAGTTTTACATCTCATAATTCATTTAAAAATTGAGAATTGCACAGATGCTATTCTGAGATAAAGTCGCAATAACCTTTTTTATTTTCTATTAAATGTCGGGAACAGGATTCTGTGCATTCTCCACTTGCTCCAAACCTGTTTGAGCATCTTCCTTCTCTTAAACACATAATAAGATATTTAGAAAAATGTTGGACCTCCACTTTACCTTTGGAAAGAATTAGATATTCCACTTCTGGTAATTCTGCTAAATTTGATAAAATGTGGAATCCTGTCTTTTTTTTCTAAAGCACCATAAAGACTAATAATGTTGTTTAATTTCTGAAGATTTGTAAGTGTTTTATATTTTTTCTCTCTCTTTCTTTACATCCATTGCTGTGTCTTTTTGTAGATCATATATGTCTTGTATGTCACCCATTTGTTTTTTTTCATGCTTTATTTTACATTTTGCACAGATTATTGTTTCATGATGGGTTTGTCTGTCTGTTCTTTGTTTTTATATGTCTGCAACAACTACAATTAAAAAAATATATTAAATTTTTTTTTTGGAAAACATCTTATTTGTTCAACAGAAAATAAAGAAACTCCTAAGAGTTAAATATTTATTTTTGGATGAACTGTCCATTTAAGAGGCAGTTTTTTACAATCTGAAGCTCAAGACAAATCACTGACTACGGCTTAAAGCAGTTCTTATGAAGGTACACTACCATTAAACAGTTGATAATTGATAATTAAGGCATTTATTTGGAAAACAGTGTGAAATATCATCAAAACGTATAAAATTGTATTTTAAAATATTTACAAAAACACTAGTCACATAAATAAAAGCCAAACATTTAGCATTAATCCAGATTTAAGTGTTATTTAAGAAATTCAGCCTAGTATTATAATATTAATATTGTTGCTCAAAAAAAAAAATAGCTTTATATTTACCAAAAATTTGGAGTTTTTGTAACATAAAACTATTATTTATTTCAAATAGTTTTATTATTTCAATTTCCTCCCCCAGCCCTTACCCATCATGGCCTCCCAATCACCTCATCCACTGAATTAGCTCTATCACTGTCTGTCCTTTCCACTGGTCATGGTCCTGGAGGGTTGATGTCCATGCGGTGTTTGTCTCCAACATGCCTCAACCCACCTGCCTGGAAGTTTCAAATATACCTTGTAAGACCTTTATTAGCTTGTTCAGGTGTGTTTGATCAGGGTTGGAGCTGGACTCTGCGGGACAACAGCCCGAGATTGGTGACTTACCTTACAAGTAAAGCGCTATAGGTGTATGGTCATCCACAATAAATGCACTATATACACTTTATTATGTACACCTGTCCAACTGCTCGTTGATTTTTAATCAGCCAATCACATGGCAGCAACTCAATGCATTTAGGCATGTAGACATGATCAAGACGATCTGCTGCAGTTCAAACTGAGCATCAGAATGGGGAAGAAAGGGGATTTAAGTGACTTTCAACGTGGCATGGTTGTTGGTGGCAGACAGGCTGGTCTGAGTATTTCAGAAACTGCTGATCTACTGGGATTTTCACGCACAACCATCTCTAGGGTTTACAGAGGATGGTCTGACAAAGAAGAAATATCCAGTGAGCGGCAGTTCTGTGGGCGCAAATGCCTTGTTGATGCTGGAAGTCAGAGGTGAATGGCCAGACTGGTTCCAGCTGATAGAAAGGCAACAGTAACTCAAATAACCACTCGATACAACCGAGGTCTGCAGAAGAGCATCTCTGAACACACAACACGGCCAACCTTGAGGCAGATGGGCTACAGCAGCAGAAGACCACACCGGGTGCCGCTCCTGTCAGCTAAGAACAGGAAACTGAGGCTACAATTCACACAGGCTCACCAACACTCGACAATAGAAGATTGGAGAAACGTCGCCTGGTCTGATGAGTCTCCATTTCTGCTGCCACATTCAGATGGTCGGGTCAGAATTTGGTGTAAACAACATGAAAGCATGGATCCATCCTGCCTTGTATCAACTGTTCAGGCTGGTGGTGGTGTAATGGTGTGGGGGATATTTTCTTGGCAAACTTTGGGCCCATTAGTACCAATTGAGCATCGTGTCAACACCACAGCCTACCTGAGTATTGCTGCTGACCATGTCCATCCCTTTATGACCACAGCATCCCCATCTTCTGATGGCTACTTCCAGCAGGATAACACACCATGTCAAAGCGTGGATCATCTCAGACTGGTTTCTTAAACATGACAATGAGTTCACTGTACTCAAATGGCCTACACAGTCACCAAAACTCAATCCAATAGAGCACCTTTGGGATGTGGTGGAACGGGAGATTTGCATCATGGATGTGCAGCCGACAAATCTGCAGCAACTGCGTGATGCTATCAATATAAATAGGAATATTTCCAGTACCTTGTTAAATCTCTGCCACAAAGGAATAAATCAGTTCTGAAAGCAAAAGGGGGTCCAACCCGGTACCAGTAAGGTGTACCTAATAAACTGGCCAGTACATGACATCATGTATCAGATATGTTTATTTTAAAAAAATATATATTTTTTTTAAATAAAATTAAATGCATTAATTTCTAAATAGATAGTTCCAGCAGAAGCAGGCCACACACTCCAAAAAAAAATAATTGAGTATAAATCTTTTATTATTTAGATGCAAGTATAATAAACATACTGTACTGTCGGAAGATAAATATTTACAATATTCAGCCTTGCAGTTGTTAGTAGAGAAAGCAGAGTCATTACTCAAATCACTGAATGAAAACTAAAACGAAAACACTTCGTCTAAACTCAGGTCATCACACACACGTTACTCTGCCTCAATCTCACAGGCGTCAGGGAGCTAATAAATGATTGTCTACTCAAACAAACAGACAACACTTATTATCAGTGGCCACACGAGAGGAAAGACCCTAACCCAAATAACAGAAAGACAACATCAGACATCGTTTGCTGGGCTGGTTCATCGACCTCAGAGAAAGTAAAGTCGGGTTATTTTGTTCTCCAATAAGCCACTGGGTTTCAGGTCTGTCAGAAAAGCTCATTCAATCACCGCAAAAAAAAGAGAGCGATTTACAAACCACACGCTCCTGCATGCACCAGAAACACAATCCCTATGGTGAAACGCATTAATCAGCAGTTACATTAAAGCCAATGAGGAATATCCTGAGGGATCGAATATAACTCCAGCGTCCCCTGTACACATATAAACAGAGTGAACTTTACATTCAGGGATGATTATTATTATTATCATTATCAAGGGGAACGCTCATCTCCACGAGGAACATTAAAACACAGTCAGTCCACCGTCAACTGTACATTAATGGACAATGGCGAGGAAACACTCAATCCACAACCCGTTTCGATTATACAAGCCTGAAAGCCGAGTCAGTGTGTGCGCGTGTGTGTTTATTAAATACGCTACGTATGCAATTACACTAATGGAGAAAAGTTATACCGTCACAAATCACTGCTGTTTAGTAACTCGACTCGTAAAAACACACACAGAGCAAAGGCGTCCGCACGCAAAACCCTCGCTTATATCATCTCATGAATATTCCGAGCCTTCATTATGCTGAGAGGAGACGTGATTTGTGGATTTGTCTTTATTATTGGACGTCGAAGTCGATACATACTGAAAAGGCATGTTTAAAGGATCTCCGTGTGTGATCTTAAAAAGAATAAACTGGGGATGTGATCTGGCAACCCACACAGATGCATCACACCCGCTTGCGTTAAAAGGAAAAAAATAGGAGGCGTTCTAGAACAGAAACTTAAAATGCTCTGCAATTAAAATGAATGGAAGCGAAATGCACACATACATACTGGTGAAAAGGAGAATGATGTGCTGAGTTTTTTTTTTTCCTCCCTCTGCTTTTACGGGAACGCTGCCGTGGCCACCCGCCTCTGGAAACGAAAGCTTTGGAGAGGAAGGTGGCGGCGTTTACAGGGGTTAAATCCGCCACTGGAGGCTCATCGCTGCCTGTGATGGAGAATCATCTGAACTGCCTGACCGTTTCATCCAGAGGAGAGAAGAGAGAGACATCAGAAGTAGATCTGTTTGGCATCTGAGGGATTCTGCTCCATTGGACAATATGGGCATTTAAGCCTGAGAAGAGAGAGAGAGAGA
>CAIGQQ010028626.1:188572-202925 GCA_903798035.1 Danio albolineatus | reverse complement strand
TTACAGGAGCATGTAGTCTGATCACTGGTGAAAAACCTGTTCATATTCACGACATATGTCTTACATTCATTGAAGAGTTTATCTCAGCGACCGCTTCGACGTCTGTTGGGAACTGGTAGATCTGGACTCCATTGCTGACTAGTTCACTCATGATCTTGATCTTAAATTTCTGAAGCTCGCTTTTGGAAACGGTGTCCGCCTTCGCTATGATGGGAATAATGTTGACCTGGTTAGGAAGGAAAAGTTTGGATTAATTATATTTATCACAAATGCTCCATCATAAGAAGACATTAGGTGCATCCCAAATCGCATACTTGTGCACTATTCTACGCCATTTTGTAGTATAAAGTAGTGCGTTCACACTGAAAACTCTAAAAATTATAAGTGTACAATAATTACCCGGATGATACACTCATTCGGCCGGTAAAATGAAGTGTGTAATGATGGACACTTCACGCACTCAACGACCGCAGCTTTGCGCACGTAACGGAAGGGGCGGAGCTATCGGGCGCACATGTTGGATAACTTTATTTATTTTGGATTGTGAAAGCAAAATTTTCCAACGAGAGGGATTATAGCGCCTCCCGATGGTGAATGCGGTTATACTCATGCAGGTATTATTTGGTATTTTGGTCATTTATTTCATTCATTTGGCAAGCGTCAAACGTCATCATGGAAACGGTTTGAACGTTTGAACTTTAGCTTAGTAAAAAAGCCATTAGTGCGCCATTTGGGACAACACTACACACATATACTATGCTGTTGAGTGTGTAAGTGCATAAGTACATAGTGCATAAGAGTATATTGTGTAATTTGGGACGCAGCTACAGTTTCCATCTGAAGATGCAAATTAGATTTATGCGCAAAAGTGGAATATTGCATTAAACATTTGTGAATAAAGCAGAGTTTCCATCCAATGAGTCAAAGAGAACAAAATCGTCACGTCCTGATTAACTGGTGCCAAATATCAGGCAGAACAATGTAGTTTGATGAGTTGGGAGAAGCCACTGTGGGCTTTTTTTCTCTACTAAATGCACTTTCAAGAGTTCACACTTAGCTGATGATTTAATATAAGCTTGTTTGGCATGCTGTCCCGGGAGAGAGCCCTGAGCTCAAGGGATCCTCGAGCCCAGGGCTCCCTCCCGTTCGTAGAGCGAGAGGGGAGCTTGAGCTTAGGTAGATCTCAAACTCCCCCTCTGCAGCATCTAAGGGAACAATCCGAGAAGGAAGGGAGTTAGACCAGAGCCTGTATTGTTTAATCTGTTATGAATTATGTATATCTTTGG
Source organism: Danio albolineatus (assembly GCA_903798035.1). NCBI lineage: Eukaryota > Metazoa > Chordata > Actinopteri > Cypriniformes > Danionidae > Danio > Danio albolineatus. Next base: position 201,639 of record CAIGQQ010028626.1, on the reverse strand, counting down.
ATGGTGGGAGGAAACCGGAGGCCCCGGGGGAAACCCACGCGGACACGGGGAGAATATACAAACTCCGCACAGAAACACCCACCAGCCTGGCGAGGACCAGGACTGGCTGTGTTCTTGCTGTGGGGCGACAGCGCTAACCACTGGGCCGCCGTGCCGTCCGATCTAAGAAAAGGAGGAAAAGGGGGAGGAAAGGAGGGTTTTCTTCCATACGAAGATAACTGTGGACTGGAACTGTGGTTATTTATAGTAGAAGGGGAATCATATGATTGGGAGATCGTGATTAGATAATGTGCAGCCAGCCGTGGTAAATCATAAGCACGTGATTCTCTTGAAATTATCTTGTAAACAAACTTCACTTAGAAAATAAGGATGAAACTTAAGGTACGCAATGCAGTGCTTTAGGAGGCGTGAGACGCTCTTTGGGAGAGCAGACAGATGCTCAAGACAGTTCTGGAGGTAATAATAATAATAATACTAAACCACTGTGGTGACAGACTTTGGCTGAGGGATTTTAGAATGAGCAAAACAACATTTCAGATGTTTTACAATGTGCTCAATGCTGGTTTGTCCATTCATGTGTCCAATCACGTACGTTTTTATCATCACATGATCTGCTCAAACTAAATCACATGACTTTTTTGATGCACTTGCTGTAATTTATTTGGTCAATGTGTTTCCATCAGAATTTATGCACATTTTTTGTTATCGGATAAAAGGTCCAATAAAAAAATCCAATCGGTTCACAAAGAACAAAACCATGCAGCAGCCCACAGTTTTTTTTAATTTCAGGAGCGTTTTAAGTGGATGTACACCAAGATAGAGGAAAAATGACAATCTTAGCTTCTGTTTTATGGCGAATTTAAAGAACAACTAAATGACAAACAGTACCTTGCTGTCCAGTTTCTTCATGGTCACTAAATCCAGTGACTTCAGCGAGTGCCCGGTGGGAGCGATGAAGTACAGGCAGATGTGGATGCGGGAATCATGGTAGTTATAAAGGGATCGTTTGATTTTAAGCTCTTCCTCGAGGAAGTTTTCAAACTGGGCATCGATGTAGTCCACGATAGGCTTATAACTGCAGAGAAACAAGAAGATTTTGACCCTTTAGGTTTGTCAATGTGCCCTTTACACACTTGACACTCTCTCACTGGCAGAGCTGTGATAAAACGTTTCTTTCTTAAACGGGAGGAGCTATTCTATGTTAAGTTAACTGAAAATATTTATATTATTTATTAAATTAACCATTAATAATTTTTTATTATTGTCTAATCCTACTCCAACCCTAAAACTACCCCTCACAGTACTGTAAAAACAGCTATTTAAACAAAAACTATTTTAATTATTTATTAAATTACCCATTAAATTCTACTTTATTCATATCTACCCCGGGCTTCGGTCGCTGGTTCGAGCCCCGGCTGGGTCAGTTGGTGTTTCTGTGTGGAGTTTGCATGTTCGCCCCGTGTTGGCGTGGGTTTCCTCCTGGTGCTCTGGTTTCCCCCACAAGTCCAAAGACATGCGGTATAGGTGAATTGGGTAGGCTAAATTGTCAGTAGTGTATGTGTGTGAATGAGTGTGTATGGGTGTTTTCCAGTGATGGGTTGCAGCTGGAAGGGCATCCGTTGTGTAAAACATTTGCTCGATTAGTTGGGGGTTCATTCCACTGTGGCGACCCCAGATAAATAAAGGGACTAAGTGAAATAATAATATCTACCCTGACCCCAACCCCAAACCCAACCATCACAGTAATGTAAAAACAGTGATTATTGTTATACAGTGTCACAAAAATGATGCTATATTAATGTGCGTATCCACAGCTGTATCGCATCTAGACTGTACCCATAATCCCTCCCTCCTGCGACATACGGATGTTATAGATTCAAAAGACCAATCAAAACAGACCAGCTGAGCAATCAGAGCAGAGTTGGCTTACGGAAGGGAAGGTTTTACAGACATTAAGATGCAAATTTATGCAAAATAAACTGTATTAAAATATGAAATACTTATTATAAGAAAATGACAATGATTTCTGACCTTAGATGCATTTAAACCTGTTGTAGACACTCTGACGCTATAGGACACTTTAAAATACCATATGACTAGGGCCAGACAGAATCTGCAGACATTTTTTTCTTTTTCTGCGGGAATTTTGTAAAAAATCTGTGGATTTATGCAGAATGATGATTTTTCTTAAACAGGAGGAGCTATTCTATGTTAAGTTAACCAAAAATATTTATATTATTTATTAAATTACCCATTTATTATTTTTTATTAATGTCTACCCCTACTCCAACCCTAATACTACTCCTCACAGTACTGTAAAAACAGCTATTTAAACAAAAACTATTTGAATTATTTATTAATGTTATAGATTCAAAAGACCAATCAAAACAGACCAGCTGAGCAATCAGAGCAGAGTTGGCTTACGGAAGGGAAGGTTTTACAGACATTAAGATGCAAATTTTTGCAAAATAAACTGTATTAAAATATGAAATACTTATTATAAGAAAATGACAATGATTTCTGACCTTAGATGCATTTAAACCTGTTGTAGACACTCTGACGCTATATAGGACACTTTAAAATACCATATTACTAGGGCCAGACAGAATCTGCAGACATTTTTTCTATTTCTGAGGGATTTTTGTAAAAAATATGCAGGTTTATGCAGAATCATATCTAAAAACTTAATATATATGCAATAAGAATAATAGCTTTTAACTTTTATTTAAAGTCTACAATGCAAATCCAATTAGATCCACTTTATTTGGTAAACAATGCAAGTCTCTCATATACGTAATATATCTACTAAAAGACAGAAAATATGACTTTACAAACTATATTGTAAATAAATAATATGAATATTTTCATATTAGTCAATATTATTCCTGAAATAAAAAAAACTCAATAGATATAAATTTCCACACATTTACCCAAGTAAATAAGCAGAATCAATGGGCTAAAAATCTGTGGAAATCTGCACGCAGATTTCGTGTGGCCCTACATACAAGTAATTATTATATAATAATCATATAATGATAATATTAATAATAATAATAATATATAATATGAAGCTCATTTATATAACGTAAGTTATTATATCGTTATTAGACAGTGGTCTGTATTAAAGTTAATATTTCGATTTTAATAGTAAGATTTTTAATAAGCCTAGTGAACATGCAGATCTTTTTACATTTACAAGGAAAGTAAATATGCTTTTATTAAATTAATTTACATTCATTTTAATAATAAAAAAACGTATATAAATAGGTATAATTAACTATTAATAAAAGCCACGGTCTGACTTTCAGTGCTCATTAAAAACAGCATGTCTCTTGAACCTTGGAGCTACTTTATTCAGATTATGAATATGACGAGTCTGGCAGGTATTGCTCTGCAGACAGATCTAAAAAAAAGTCCCAGTATATAGTACTGTAATAACAATCATTATAGAAATAGTCAATACTAAATAACATCCACTAACCTGTGCTTTTAACAAAGAAACAAACCACATTTAAGGTAATAAATGTTAAAACGGCTTGCCACATATACGTGCGCCAACCTCTATTGTGTCATGAGGTAAAATCTCATGCTTTGGGCCTTGATTTTAAGATCGCACATACAAAATTCAGTAGTTTCAATACATTTACAATGAAATATTCTAACTTTTCCTAACTTTATGGTACAGCTTAATACCATACTGTTTGCAAACTGACTTAAAATCATAACAAAAGATAGTAGGAGAGGACACAGGCCTAAACTATCAGCTCTTTTCATACAAATATTGATTATTAAAGACATTCTGAGTTACTTTATAATACATTTTATTCCTTTATTGTAATGCTGTTACAATAAAGCAATTACTGAAAATGTTTAGCCACATATTTTCTATTGCTGAAGCTTGAACCATCATCATAAAGCACATTAATGTGTATTGATAAAAATAATTGATGAATACATATGCATTTGAGCAGTTTTTACACACACTTCATATGTTTTGAGTGATAATAGTTTATTATTATCAGATCATGTGTATTCAATAACACAAAACTGTGACGTATAGTCCAGCGGTTAAAAAGAAATACAAAAGTAACATGGTGTTTTTAGACAGAATCACTGGAAAACTTTGGGTGGAACAGAACACACTGACTGATATAAACTCACGATTATATTTACAATGTGTAAAGGTTATGCCATTGCTGAAATCGTTCTTATATCAAAAATCCATCCTCAGGCTCAAGAGGCCACCAGACGCTTCATAAATACAACAACAAAAAGCTAAACGTGGTTATGGACATCACAAACAGAGCACGTTTACATACACGTCAGGTGGAGATATTACTAGCCATCAGTCTTAATAAAATCTAGAGCCAAACAAACCAAGTGTGATGAACTAACATCAAAAGCATCAAGGAAGATGTAAAAAACAACACGATTGTGGTTCTCTCCACCGAAAAGATTATTATGTGTTCAATACTGTAACTTTATTTCACGATACTACCGTCATGCACATCTGTACAGCAGGATAACATACGCCACACACTGTAAAAATATCTGTAAATTAGCAGTTTTTTGCTTTTGTGATTGATGTTTTTTTATTTTTAACCCTTTTATTTATGCTTTTGAGTTGCGTTGTGAGATATTAATCTTCCTTCTGACGACTTTTAACCTTAAAAAGATGGAAAAAAGTTACTTTTATTAATATTTTTAATTGTTTAAAGTGATGTATAGTAGGCATGGGCCGGTATAAGATTCTGACGGTGTGATAACCTTGGATAAATATATCACGGTATGACGGTATTGTGTTTACTGCTCTAAAATATATTCTTTTTAAATGTCTGGCTACAAAACAAAACCGTTTCCCCCTTTAAACACAATTTTATTTTATTTTGTGAAACATTTATAATATTTTGGGGCAGTAAACATGTCAGGCTGAATAATTCAAGTGAATCATTGACTTCTGCGGTCTTCATTTGTGTCAAAAACACAGATTTCTTTACACTTCACACCTAAAAAACAAACAAAAAAATGTAAATAAAAAAAATCTTACAGATACCCTAGGAACGGTATAGCAGAACATTTTGGCGGTATAAAAACCTTGACTATTCCATACCGCGGTATACCTTGAAAACGGTCCCATGCCTAATATATAGTCTGTGTTGGTGTTATATCACGCTACAAAACCTTGTAATAATCATCCAGCACATGTCCTGCTATTTTACAGACTTATTTTTCATTTCTTATATTATTTCAAACTATTAAAATGTCAATAAAAGTCTGTTTGTTAACTGGTAGAGTTGATTTGTCAGCTACAGAAGTTGACAGAGCAGAGGTCAACATCCCACACTCTCAGAAAAAATGGTACAATGTTGTACCAAAGAAGGTACAAACCCTTGTCCCTGGGGCAGTACACTCTCAGAAAAAAGGCACACGATGCTACAAATAATGTTTCCTGAGGAACAGTTTTGTACCTTTGTAAAAATTGTACCTTATATGGTACTGAAAAGACCTCTTATGATACTGTTCTGTGCCTTTTATTGTACAACTGAAATGAAGGTACACAATTGTTCTCATATAAAAGGTACAAAAGTATTGAACAATAAATATGACTGGAAGGGCAATGTGATTTTTATGAATAATTTCCATATTAAGACATGAATCATCATTTAAAAGTATGTTTAAAGATAATTATAAACATACATTTTTAGTTCTTTAATACAATTATACAAAACAACTGGTAAAACATAAACTGTAGGTATTGTAAACTAAACATTTAAGGCATTTTAATGAATGTTTGGTAGCATTTTTGACACTGTTGAGGTACAAAGTGCCTTGTCAGTGTAGTGGTGCCTTTCACAAAGTAAACAATATTGTATCTGCAGGTTTTTAAAGAAAGGCACATTTTGGTTTCCCATGGTACAAATCATCACCTTAACAGGTACAGATTTGTTTCTTTTCTTAAGGTACAATTCTGTCCCATAAAAAGGTACTGCCTTATTGACAAGGGTTTGTACCTTCTTTGGTACAACATTGTACCATTTTTTCTGAGAGTGTTTCTTTTTATGGGACAGAATTGTACCTTAAGAAAAGAAACAAATGTGTACCTGTTAAGGTGATGATTTGTACCATTGGAAACCAAAATGTTGCTTTGTTTTAAAAACCTGCAGATACAATATTGTATAGTTTGTGAAAGATACCACCACAGTGACAAGACACTTTGTACCTTAACAGTGTCAAAAATGCTCACCAAACATTTATTAAAATGCCTTAAATGTTGTTTACAATACCTACAGGTTTATGTTTTACCAGTTGTTTTGTATTATTGTATTATAGGACTAAAAATGTATGTTTATAAGTATCTTTAAACATACTTCTAAATGATGATTCTTGTTTTAATATGGAAATTATTCATAAAAATCACTTTGCCTTTCCAGTCATATTTATTTTCATAGATACTGTAATAAAGAAGGAGTTGTTCAACACTTCTGTACCTTTTATATGAGAACAATTGTGTACCTTCAATACAGTTGTACCATAAGAGGCACAGAACAGTATCCGTCTTTTCTGGACCAAATAAGGTACAATTTTTACAAAAGGTATAAAACTGTTCCTCAAGGAACATTATTTGTACCATCGTGTACCTTTTTTCTGAGAGTGCTTAATGCAATTAACAACCATAAATACACAAAATACTGTTGATTAACAGACATTTTTAACGGTGTAGTAAGAAACGCTAATGACCTTTGGGAGGAAATAATAATAAAGATACACAAAAGGATAACACTAGCACATACACGTGAGTTGAAGTATCAAAACATCGTTCCTTTTCTTGCAAAACACAAATCACTTTGGACATGCACCCTCATCCCTCATCCCTGCTTGTGAATAAATAAAAAAGCCGTTCACTCTGTAGTGTCTTTCTCTTTCACAGTGGCTTCGCAGAGGGCCCTCTTCTGCATCATGGTGTATGGGAACGGAGCACCGTTGCATGTGCCAAAGTCTAGTTTGTTAAGCCTCGCCAGTGTTTTGATGCTCCCCGGAGGCCGACCAGGGCTCACCTTATAGCCTGCGGCTTTGGTGGTGCCCAGCGGCCGCCCTGGGCTGGTTTTAAACCCCGCTGCTCTGGTGGTTCCAGGCGGCCGTCCTGTACTTGTCCTGTATCCTGCAGACTTGGTGGTACCCGAGGGCCTGCCTCGTCGCCCAGACTTCCCCATGCCCTTCTTCTTCTTGGAGCCTTCCTGAGGATCCCTCATCCGCACGTTCTGGTTGTGAAACTCGTTCTGGGAGTCCTGCATGTGGCAGGACATGGGCTTGATCATGCTCTGGGGCAACGGGGGCAGGTTCGGGAGTGGCAGTTGCAGCGAGGGAGGTGGAGCGCTGGGGTAAAATTTGTTGGACTGCGAAGTGCACAACTCGAAGTGACTGGCTGGGTGTTGGCCATCATCCCCAATGCTACCCAGACCATAGTCGTTGCTGTTGCTGGCTACTTGGTGCATCATTTTCTGTCAGTGATAGTAATAATAGAACGCAGGAGGTTATTAGAATGTGTTCGTTCTTTATAATAACAACCGAATTCAAAGCTTTGATTGGTTTGATCTTCGAACGCGTTCCATTGAGCGCGTGCACGCAAGTGATTGATTGGCGACGTCAATCAAAAAGAAAACAACAGGCCTGTATGAATAAGTTACCACAGAGGGGGTCGTGGCCGTACAAAGTGTGTTATAGTTTAAGAATATCGACTGAATTTAAATGTTTACATAATGGAGAGAGCGCGGAATACCGCGTATGCAAGTCCACCGTTGTTTTGTCGTATTTGCGGTCTTTTATTCGGCGCAATTCGGTTGTTATTATAAAATATTAACATAATTAAGCTGAAATTTAATATAAAATGCATTACATTTTTTGCGTTTAACAATGCAACAATGTACTTTACCTCATCTGGAACGCGGATCACGGAATGTAATGGGTTAAACATGAAACAGATCTATCTTCCATTCTTGAAGGCAAAAGCATAATGTTATTAACGCAGGAACAGGCGCATTGTTGAAGCGCGAGATGTTTTCCTCTTGAACGATCGTGCTGTTTCTGGTTTTATGGGATGGATGTTTTTTTCCATGAACCGCTAAGGTTTAATGCTGAAAGGCAGCCATTTTCATTAGAAAAAATAATAAAATAGTAAGAGGAGCTTATACGCATGCGTCAGCTGCTGGTGGGAATTTACACTATTCTTCAGCAGATACCACAAGGCCCTTGTGTCAGCTCAAGCGCCACTTTTGTTCTCGATATTTGTTCATTTAATACACGTTTGTTTGTTGCTGACCTTTGAAAATGTGGCTATGTCCTTTAAAAACATAAGCAAACTGTTTAATGATTAAACGTATTTATTATGAGAGATCAAAGGGATGCATAAATAAACTAGACTAGGCTATATGACATATGATAAGCAGCCTAATAATAATAGTAAATAAATTCAATAAATAATAAAGTAAATATGCCAAACACCTCCCCATTTATAATAATAATAATAATAATAATAATAATAATAATAATAAATAAATAAATAAACACGTTATTATATATATATTTTTATTATCATTAATACTTATTAATAGTTTAGTATATGTACATTCTTCTTATTATTATGATGATGATTATTATTATTATTATTAATACTTATTAATAGTTTAAGCATATGTACATTTTTATTGTTATTATTATTAATAGTCAACTGTTTAATGAAAAACCTATTTATTGAGAGTTCAAAAGAATAATTCTGCGTCTCATAAATAAACTACACTAGGCTATATAATATATGTTAAGTAATAATAATAGTAACCTATAATATAAATAAAGTAAATATGCCAAACACTTCCCCATTTATAACAATAAATAATAATAATAATAATAATAATAATAATAATAAACACGTTATTATATATTATATTCTGCGTCACATAAATAAACTAGACTAGACTATAATATATGTTAAGTAATAATAATAGTAATATAAATAAGTAAATATGCCAAACACTTCCATATTTATAACAATAATAAATAATAATATTAATATTATTAATAATAAACACGTTATTTCCCAGAGATGGGTTGTGGCTGGAAGGGCATCCGCTGCGTAAAACAAATGCCGGATAAGTTGGCGGTTCATTCCGCTGTGGCGACCCCGGATTAATAAAGGGACTAAGCCGAAAAGAAAATGAATGAATAAACACGTTATATTATTTTTATCATTATTTTATTATCATTAATACTTATAGTTTAGCACATGTACATTTTTCTTCTTATTCTTCTTATTATTAATAGTTTAGCACATGTACATTTTCTTATTATTATTATTATTATTATTAATACTTATTAATAGTTTAGCATATGCACATTATTATTATATGATATTATATATTATTATATTAATATATGATATAGGTTAAGTAATAATAATAGTAAGCTATAATATAAATAATAAAGTAAATATGCCAAACACCTCACTATTTATAATAATAATAATAATAATAATAATAATAATAATAATAATAATAATAATAATAATAAACACGTTATTATTATTATTATTATTATTATTATTATTAATACTTATATATACTTATTAATAATTATTAATAGTTTAGCATATGTACATTATTCATTCGTTTTCTTTTCGGCTTAGTGCCTTTATTAATCAGGGGTCGCCACAGTGGAATAAACCACCTGTACATTATTATTATTATTATTATTATTATTATTATCGTTATTATTATTATTATTATTATTATTATTATTGATTTATTATTATTATTATTATTTATAAACAGGGAAGTTTGGCATATTTACTTAGAACAACAACAATAACAACTACTATTATTATTATTATCATTATTATTTGTGTTTTGCATATGTACTTTATAATAATTTTTATTTACTATTACTATTATTATTGTCGTCATTAACAGAAATTCTAACAATAGCTGTCTCGTTGATCTTGTTTTCATTCCCTTGTGCATCAATAGGGGGCACTAAAAGCACAAGAGACAAAGCAAATCCATCTATATCTAACACTACTATGGCGAAGACTGTACTGTTCAATATTAACATTATTAATCCGACGCTCACCGACAACCTTCCTATTACAAACAAGGAGCTCATGAATATTAATTAGGTCAGCGCCGTAACCAACCAATGGAGACGGCTCGGCTTATAAATATTAAGCGTTAAGCCTTCGCGGTAGTAGGGTTCGTTATTTTGAATGCGGATTAGGTGACGTCAACCTACATGAGCGGATTCTTCGTCGCTGCTGCGCATCAGAGTCTGACCGAAATCAAAGGAGCTTTTGGGCTGTAACGTTAGTTTTATTCGTTTACCGTTCCCGCTGCTCGCAAAACAACAACACATTCGTCGTTTTAATCCCATAGAGGGAAAAGTAACCGTGTTTCGGTTCATTCCGCGGCCTTAAAAGTGTTAAAGTAACTGCGGGCTCCCAACGGCTTTATGTCAAAGCGGGATCGATACTTTGACGCATGACGCTAAACCCACGTTAATTATTGTGAGTTTTTTTAGCGTTATTATCATTATTACGCTCTTAAGAGAATGGACGAAAAGGTTTTCACGAAAGAACTAGACCAATGGATCGAGCAACTGAACGAGTGCAAGCAACTGTCGGAAAACCAAGTGAAAATTCTATGTGAAAAGGTGAGTTTTGAACACTTGTGGGTCATTGTATGCTAAAACACGTGTTATGACAGGCGCAGCAGCAAGCAGACCGTCTAAATTTGTTTTCGGCACGGATACAGTTGCTCTGCGCCCTTCCCACTGGCCGCTGAGCCGAAGATGGCGGTGCCGAATTAGTCTATTATTGGCCGTCTGTGCGCCATGAATCTGACTATTGGTTGTCGGCTGTGCGGCGCAGTTGGCAACCAGAACTCGTCAGGTTGTGCCCACTTTACTGTTATTAGTTGTCAGGCAGAGTTTTGGGTTTGTCTACTAGGCATGGGTACAGACGGTATGATATCCTTGGATAAAAATATCACTGTATTGTGATACTGCTCTAAAATATGTTCTTTTAAATGCCTGGCTAAAATAAAAATTTCTTCATCAAACACAATTCATTATATTTTAAGAAATATATTGGACCAGTAAACATGTCAGGGTAAATAATCCAAATAAATCACTGACTTCTGATATCGTCATTAGTTTTAAAACAAGATTTCTTTACAACTTGAAAAGTCATCTTTCTATATCTTAATTTTCTTTGTATATAAAATAAAACACTGCACTGTATGTTGGTGTATAAGAGATTTGTGTTTCAGAGGTTTGCTGAATTGTGGACTGAACAGTAGGTTTGGATGTGGACGGTCCTTTTCTGCTGGAGAGACTGTTTCTTTAAGAAAGTAAATAAATGCTAAAATATAACATGCTAAAAATAAAAATAAACACCTTACACATAGCTCATTAATGGTATAACGATATTTCATGATCTTATGGAACTGTTTAAGATCGATGGTAAACCACCAGATACCAATAATCTGTTTATGGGAGGCCATGTGGATCGGGGTTACTCAGGTTGTGCCCACTTTACTGTTATTAGTTGTCAGGCAGAGTTTTGGGTTTGTCTACTAGGCATGGGCCGGTGTAAGATACAGACGGTATGATATCCTTGTATAAAAATATGGTATTTCTAAAATACTTTTTTTTTTTAAATGTTCGGGTAAAAAAAAACAGATTTTCCTCGTTGAACAAAATATAATTTCTTTTAAGAAATATTTTGGAGTAGTAAACACGTCAGGGTAAATAATCCAAATAAATCATTGACTTCTGATATCGTCATTAGTTTCAAAAACAGATTTCTTTACAACTTGTAAAGGCAACTTTGGATGTCTTTCCTTTCTTTGGAAATAAAGTAAACCACTGCACTGCTCATGTCTATAGCATGCTTGCATGTTTGTGTATAAGAGATTTGTGTTTCAGATATATTGTGTGCAGTATATTTTGACGTGCACAGTCCTTGTCTGCTGGAGATACTGTTGCTCTAAAAACTAAATAAAATAGTCATAAAAACATGGGTACACTGGTAACCTTGACTTTTCCAAACCTCTGTAAACCTTAAAACCAGTTATCATCCCATGCCTATTGTTTTCTTAGCGAGCAATCTGATTGTAAAACACTCAAATAAGTCATCATCAGTAAAGAAAAATAAAGAACAAACAGCCTATTTATAGGATATGATGTAATTTATGTTCATATTATGCATTTATAACACACAGTTTTTGTTGAAATTGTTTAGCAATATTGTGAGTGACTTTAAAAGTAGTCCACCTTCATGAATAAATACGTATTTGTTCTTTTTAATCTGAATATGTGGTGGTTACCTTAAATAGTTGACCTAAAAATGAAGATTCTGTCATCACATACTCGCCCACATGCTGCACTGTCTACTGTGTGGAGCACAAAGAGATCTGCTTGTGTTGGTATATATTTAGACATAAAATAAGAATAAATCACTTGTTCTGCTATTATAGTAGCATTAACGTCAGTTTTTATTATTGTTATCAATTGATTTCCTCATGAAGTACATATTTACATTTGCTCTATTAATGGATCAAAATCGAGACATCCAAATTCATTCGACAATTGAGTTTTTACACATAATATGTATATTAAAATGCAACCAAAGTGTTTGCTTTGACATTTAAAGCATGAAGGGGGGTGGCGGGGTGGTGTCACAATGTAACTTTTGTCTGCGATATATATTGTGAAAATGTAATTTTACAAGATATCTATTCAGAAAAAAACTCACAATTTCACATTGATTGTAATGATTTTGAGAGTGCATATGCATAAAATATACGAAATTATATCATTTAAAGCACAGAGATGAAAACAATAGAACAAAGATAAAAATGAATGCTGATGATGGGTAAATATCATATTCATTGTTGTAAATTGAAAAAATGCAGGCCCTCATTTAGATGTTTTCTTTCTGAGGAAAGTGGCTCAAAGCTTCAAATATTTCAGTAACCAAAATAAAATAACTGAAGCTCTTTGTACTTCATTTTCAGAATATT
>CAIGQQ010028626.1:172793-183194 GCA_903798035.1 Danio albolineatus | reverse complement strand
GAAGACCTGCTTCAGAGTGCTCTTGACCTCAGACTGGGGCGACGGTTCATCTTCCAGCAGGACAGTGATTTAAAGCACACCGCCAAAATATCAATGGAGTGGCTTCACAACAACTCTGTGAATGTCCTTTAGTGGCCCAGCCAGAGCCCAGACCTAAATACTATTGAACATCTCTGTAGAGATCTGAAAACGGCAGTACACAGTCGCTTCCCATCCAACCTGATGGAGCTTGAGAGGTACTGCAAAGAGGAACGGACAAACATTCCCAAAGACAGGTGTACCGAGCTTGTGGCATCATATTCAAGAAGACTTGAGGCTGTAATTGCTGCCAAAGGTGCATCAACAAAGTATTGAGCAAAGGCTGAGAATACTGATGTACATGTGATTTAATCCATTTTAGAATAAGGCTGTAACATGAAAAAATGTGGAAAAAGTGAAGCGCTATGAATACTTTCCGGATGCAGTGTAAATATACACACACACTCACACACTATTATAAAAAACAAAAAATATAAACATTTTGACGTTCTAATAGCGATTCCTATGTAGAAATCTGAATTTCCATCTAGATTTCTCACGACCTGTTTGCTTTGAAAAACAGGGCTTAAAATGTTATAACGTTGCAATTTCTGTTACATTTAGACTATAAAACCCTATGAATGACTGAAATCCTCAGGAGATATTCTGATTCTTCTCCTGCCATGTTTATTTTCAGCTCTAGGTTCACCTTTGGGCCGCTCTAGCCAATAGCAGAACAGCAACTACATAGGAGGCGGTGATAACGATATTAAGGCTTCATCTGATTGGTTAAATTTACATAAACAACCTATTCATACAAACCACAAATGCTTAGGGCTGCACAACATATTTTTTCAGCATCCATATCGCAATGTGTGTGTCTGCAATAGTCACATCACAGGATATGCAATGTTGAGTTTTTATCTATTGCAATTTTATCTAATAATTTATTTCGATTTTTGTTCAGAATATGCTCGCACGCATGATTTTAATATGTTAACCAATCAGAAATGAATGATTACTTTCCAAACAGAGCTATTCAAGCCATCTGGTGAAATTGTACTCATATCGCAATATATAATCGCAGAAAAACAAAACATCACAATGCCAGAGATTTCCAATATCACGCAGCCCTATTTGGCATATAAAATTAATTTTATTGATCACATCTCTCTGCGATGAAGATATTGCATATAATATTAAATCACAATAAAAATGTTTAAATAGATAATGAGCAGAAATTCAGCATGTAAGAATAAAGCAAAAAAGTAAAATAATAATAAAAAAGCAACAACTCTATTCATGGTACCAATATCACATCCTAATATCACATCATAAATAGTGCGATCATGACACAATGCATGATTAAAATTGAAATAAATCACCTTTCATTTTGGTGTGGACATCAATCTGTGGGTCAGTGGTAACATGACAGGGCCACCAGGGTCTGCGGTTGAATTTGGCCCACACAACATCTCCAATAGAGTACTTCACACTGAGAAGCTGCTTCTTCTTTGGGCTGTTGGACTTCAGTTGAAAACACAAACACGTCATTTCCTAAAACTACATCAAAAGGACTCAGATACATCAGCATTTCAGATACCTTGGAAATAGCCGTTTGTGGTGACAACTGCCTGCTATTCATACAAGGGAGTGAACTACAGGTTTTGTGCGTGCATACTACGGCCTGTGTCCTTGCTATGGCAAGATTGTGGTCAGATAAGTTCACGAAATGAAGCATCAAACATACCCAGAGGAGAAAAACAAAGCTTCTGGGTAATGATTCAATGCACTTGTCTAGCTCACGTGGGTTCAGCGTACTAAAAATTGCATTCATGTTTTATGAACAGCTGGCCAATATCAAAAATAAATCTATGTTAAGACTACATAAAGTTACTTTTTGTTAAATTAGAAAAAAATTAATATAGTCTTGAGGTCCAGTGATCAAATTCTCTAACATTTGGTTGCCATTTTTGGAGAATGTCAAATCACTGAAACTTGAGACAGTTACTGTGGAGTGAATAGTTACCAATCTTGCACTTTCATTTTGATCTGTACCTTCCAGATGAGTATTAGTGATAATAAAGCACTAACATACAAGTTTGAAGAACGTGCCACCCCCCAGCTTATTTAGTTTGATATATTTTCCCTTTTTTCTCTCTTTTAATTTTGTTCTTTTATCTCTTTTATCATCATTGCTTATTACTAATACACCATGCTGTCAACATTAATTTTCGGTACTAACCTGTTGATATGCTTAATTTGAAAAATTAATGAACGTCATTTATTGCTTATGCACATCATATACTGTGTGTTTCATAATATGAGGGTTATAGTGTGGTTTAGTTAACTGTCATAAAATCCAATAAAAAAATCTTTAAAAAAATAAATAAATGAATAAAAAGTCACTACATAAAGTCAAAGGGTTTATTATCTGTACCACTAATGTCACCAAGCTGAATTGCAAAAACTAGTAGCACTACACCAGTACGCTACTGGTCAAAAACAGATAGTCTCACACTATTGGTTTGAGCCAATATCATTCATTTTCTTTTCAGCTTTATTAATCTGGGGTCGCCACAGCGGAATGAACCGCCAACTTATCCAGCATTTGTTTTATGCAGTGGATGCCCTTCCAGCCGTAACCCATCTCTGGGAAACATCCATACACACTCATTCACACTCATACTCTACGGACAATTTAGCCTACCCAATTCATCTATACCACATGTCTTTGGACTTGTGGGGGAAACCGGAGCACCCGGAGGAAACCCAAGCAACCACGGGGAGAACAGGCAAACTCCACACAGAAATGCTAACTGACCCAGCCGAGGCTCGAACCAGCAACCTTCTTGCTGTGAGGCGAATGTGATACTCACTACGCCACCGTGGCGCCTTGAGCCAATATTAGTGTCGCAAATTAGGGCTGATAAACGACATCATATTGAATCGCGATAAAATATATGTTGATAACGATTAGGAATGTTAATGATTAGTCAATCATCGATTAATTGTTGATAAGACTTTAATCGATACTCCTTATCGATAAAATTTCATACTAATTAGCCACTAAATCAAAACGTTACTAGTTGCCGTGAGTTAGCGTTGATATGTCTTATACAATCTGTTCTTCACAGAAGCGTGTGCCACATGTTCAGCTCTTATTTAGCCTCTAGTCTACTATATAATAGTTTGCATATTTTACATATAATGCTCCATTACTTAAAATGTCTTTATTTTTAGTTCATAAATGAAATGAACGCTTCGCTTATTTCGCTGTGGTGATTATGCAATGATCATAACGCATTGTATATTCCGCTCATTCTTCAGTAGCCTAGATTCGTATGTATTTTATAAACGAATCGTTTCTAACAGGGGTGCCCAAACTTTTTCTTATAAAGAGCCAAAAACTTGATTGAGAGCTGTGGGCCGAAGTTAAATATACCAAACCGTATTACATTCAGTTTGCGCATTTGTTTGCTTATTATTTAAAAATAACTAGAAATGGTTGCTTTAAAGCATAATAAATGCGGATGCAGTGTAATTTTTAATGTTTGATAATCAACTTATTTTAGTAAAAATATAAACAACCCCATTTATAACACAATGGAGCTCAATACTGAATACACTAGTGGAGCTGGTCCTGCCTTTGCCTTGATTTGATCACCAATGACTTGTGCATGGTCCTCTATCTGTCAAGTGACAGTATTTACATTTTAAAAGTCTGATTCATGTGAAGCATGAATCAATTAAACCTCAATTAAACAAGGAAACAAAGATATACATTAAATTCAAAATGACAATTTCTGTCAAAGGCATTCAAGGCAACCAACTCCCTTTTTGGATGGGATGACGGGCCAAACCAAAGGTTACCATTGGCCAACTTTGGCCATCTCTGGTTTATAAGCAAAAAGCTATTAATATCTGTAATTCTCCTAATGTAAACGGATATGTCAAATCATGTACAATCCCAATATATTGAATATATCAAATCCTTCAAAACTGTGTTTATGATGGAGTGATGATTAATGATTTATCGATCAACTGATCGTTAATTTAAATGATCATCGATCACAGGATTTTGTAAAAACTGACATCCCTAATAACGATAAGCTATGGACATTTTCACTCTGTAGTGATCTAAGAGCCAATCACACAGCAGACATACGCAAAAACAGGAATCCGTCATTGTGTTATTAGATATGCTACGCAGTATTGTTAAGCAAGCTCGATTCACTTTTCCTCCAGCAGTATTTGCTGTGAAACTGTTGTTTATTTTAATGTTAACTATTTTTACCACTTTTAATTAAGTAAAACATTTATTTTAAAATCTTCTGTAATCGTTTATCTTTGTAAAATGCAAGTATATTTTGGTTTGAGTGCTGTATATATGCTGCCAGCTACAGTTCATCAGAATATTAGACTTCATTCATTCATTTTCTTTTCTGCTTAATCCCTTTAATCAGGGGTTACTACAGCGGAATGAACCGCCAACTTATCCAGCAAGTTTTACACAGCAGATGCCCTTCTAGCCGCAACCCATCACTGAGAAACAATTTAGCTTCCCCAATTCACCTATACCACATGTCTTGGGACTTGTCGAAGAAACCTGAACACCCGGAGGAAACCCACTCGAACACTGGGAGAACATGCAAACTCCATGCAGAAATGTCAACTGACCCAGCCAAGGCTCGAACAAATGACCTTCTTGCTGTGAGGCCATCCTGCTACCCACTACGCATATTAGATTTTATATTGTATATAATAGGTAAAAATCATTTTAGATTAGATCATTTCAGAAAATCAGAATCTCTAAACAAATCAGAGTAATGTGTTAAAGTTTTGGTAACAAACAACACTTTAAAATGTTGTTTAATGAAGCGTCCCATCTTTGCGTCTTCAGTCATTGTTGTGATACTTCTTTAAAGCTGGAAACATTAACAACTTACATCAAAATATATATCGTTGTCATTCAATATGGAAAAGAATCATCGAGATGGCATTTTTTCCATATCGCCGAGCCCTATGGCAAAGCAAAGTTTTAATGGGGTCTGTGTTTACTCTTTAGGCAAACCAGCCAACAAATCACTCGAGTTTCTGAATATTAAACTGATATAAGAGAAAGCATGCAAACATTACGCAATCACTTCTCTGCTGCCTATTATTAGCATGTTAAACAACATGGTAAATGTGGCTACAAGGTTATTACATATAAAAATAGACTAGTCATAGACAACTAATTTAATTTAAGGATCTACATGAGCCGGTTAATCTATTCAAATATCGGAAAACCTAACAAGAGCTTTGCTAGAA
This sequence comes from Danio albolineatus, assembly GCA_903798035.1. Lineage (NCBI taxonomy): Eukaryota > Metazoa > Chordata > Actinopteri > Cypriniformes > Danionidae > Danio > Danio albolineatus. The sequence continues at coordinate 177,863 of CAIGQQ010028626.1, read as the reverse complement.
ATGTAATTTCGTTTTCCATGGATATTTCTTAATTTGGGCGTAGCACTGTCGCCTCACAGATAGAAAGTCGCTGGTTCGAGCCTCGGCTTGGTCAGTTGGTGTCTCTGTGTGGCGTTTGCATGTTCTCCTTGTGTTGGCGTGGGTTTCCTTTGGGTGCTCCGGTTTCCCCCACAAGTCCAAAGACATGTGGTACAGGTGAATTGGGTAAGCTAAATTGTCTGTAGTGTTTGTGTGTGAATGAGCATGTGTGGATGTTTCCTAGTGATGCGTTGCGGCTGGAAGGGCATCCGCTGTGTAAAACATAAGCTGGATAAGTTGGCGGTTCATTCTGCTGTGGCGATCCTAGATTAATAAAGGGACTAAGCCGAAAAAAGACTGAATGAATGAATTTCTTAATTTGTGTGTAGAAAGTGTGCCAATCTGGTTTTCAATTTAAAGGGATAGTTCACCCAAAATTGAAAATGCACTCATTATTTACACACCCTCAAGTGGTTAGAAATCTTCACTCTTTGAACACAATTTAGAAGAATGTCGGAAACCTGTTATCATTGAATTTCATAGTATTTGTTTTTCATACTATGGTCGTCAATGGTAACAGGTTTCCAACATTCTTCAAAATATCTCCACTTGTGCTCAACAGAATAATGAAACTCACAGCTGTATCCCCCTGCAGCCCAAGAGCGGTTACTCACTGTAGCTAAGCAGGGCTGAGCCTGGTCAGTACCTGGATGGTAGACCACATGGGAAAGCTAAGGCCCCGTTTACACTAATGCGTTTTCGTTTTAAAACGCATATGTTTTGCTACGGTTACGCCATCCGTCCACACTACGCCAGAGTTTTTGAGCCCCGAAAAAAGAGCGTTTTGGAAACTCTGGAGAGGCCGTTTTCGATCTAAAACGCTGCTGCTCCGTCTCAGTGTGGTTGGGGCAACGGAGACGTCTGAAAACGAAGGCTTGGCTACTAAGACTCGCTACTCGAGTCCTTCCTATCCTTCCCTTATTCGTCAAGCCCCTATCACATGACTATAACGCCACCGGAGGACGGCAGACCAGCCTTCAATGTAAACAACAACATGGACTCAGAAATGGGAGCGTTGTTTGCACTATTGTCCGTTTTAGGCGCCAGTGTGCAGTTAAACTCTGCCTTATTTTACTACAACAGCTCAACCTCGTCGTCTGTCCACAAAAAGACCTCTCTTGCTTTCTTTGCCATCGTGTTAATCGTTCAACCAGTGTTTGTTGACTAACAATAACCAAATGCAAAGCGAGACATGTGTTTCCTGTTTACACTTGAACATGCATGCCCAGAGTGCCCAAATGGTCACGTGATGTACGTTTTTGGTGGAGTAGTGTGGACGGAGATATGTTCAGAAACGCTGGGGGGCAGAAACCCCCTAGTATAGTGAAGGGGACTCTATAATGTCAGTGATCACTGTTTTTTTGATGAGATGTTAAACCGAGGTCCTGACTCTGTGTCGTTATTAAAAATCTCATGGCACTTCTCGTAAAGAGTAGGGGTGTAACCCCGATGTCCTGCCCAAATTCTCTCCATCGGCCCTTATCAATCATGGCCTCCCAACCATCCCCATCCACCAAATTGGGTCTCTCCATTGCATCAATAGCAGGTGTATGGTGAGCGCACTGGCGCCGTTGTCCTGTGGCTGCCATCGCATCATCAAAGTGGATGCTGGACACTGGTGATGTTGTCACCCCATCATGATTGTTAAGCGCTTTGGGTGTATGGCCATACACGATAAATACATTACAACTCATAATGGTTTGGAACAGTTTGAGGGTGAGTAAATTTAAAATTCTGGGTGAACTATCCCTTTAATTTAATATAACAGAGTCCAAAAATCGCAGACTACTGGTAAAATTGCACCTTAATTTTGAGTGCTCAGCACATCTGTGTAAAACCTAATGCCGTTTTCTTCAGCACAATTTATGACAACCTAAAAATTGTCACAAATTTGGCCAATAAATTGGGCAGAATATTAAAGTGGCATGTATCATAATTCAAACTTAATTATTAGTGTAGCTTTAGTCCTTCAGACCCCACTGTGTGTGTATGAATGTGTACACATTAGTTATAAACTCTCTCTCTCGCTCTCAATAACAAAGTTGCACACCTGCTAGAGAAAAACACAATCATCACGACTAGGCATGGGACGATAACCGTTTCCAAGGTATACTGTGGTATGGAAAAGTCAAGGTTTTCATACCGCCAAAGTTATGGGTATGGGTACGATTATTTCTTTACATTTTTTTTTTGTTTTTTAGGTGTAAATTGTAAAGACATCTGTGTTTTTGAAACAAATGAAGACCACAGAAGTCAAGATTCACTTGAATTACTTAACCTGACATGTTTACTGCTCCAAAATATTTTAAATGTTTCTCAAAATAAAATATATTGTGTTCAAAGGGGGAAAAATGTTTTGTTTTTAGCCAGACATTTAAAAATAATATATTATAGAGCAGTAAACAATACCGTCATACCGTGAAACCGTGATATTTTTTTCCAAGGTTATCATACCGTCAGAATCTTATACCGGCCCATGCCTAATCACGACGACAACAAAACAATAAATCCTTTGAAAATAAGCCATCTTACAGGATTTGAATGGGAGTCGCTGGGTGAATGTGCTCTTTTGGAGAGATTGAATAGTGACGCGCAGTTCTCAGTGCTGGGCAGATCGCAGTCACTGTCCGAATAATCATCCATACTGTCAAAATCCTCCATCATGGCCTCCACCGGTAAATGTGAAGGACTCGCTGGAGGGTCCGACTTTGCTGTATTTTTACTACTATGTTTGTTTGTGTCCAACTTGTGGCTGCTCTGAGTTTTTGTTTTTGCCACATTTCGTTTCTGGCATTTCTTTGGCACGTCTTTAAACGTCGCCACCTCTCCATTGACATCCTCATCATTATCCTTGCTGTCGCCGCTGTCAAACAGGGTCGACTCGAAATGCAAAAATCCATTGGGGATCGGAGAGAAGTGTTCCAAGCTATCAGAGCTTACTGGCGAGAAACCATTCTTGTCCAGATCCTGAATAGCAGCGTTTCCCTGTGAATTGGTTGTGTGATAAAGGCCTATCCCGAACTCGTTCGCACCAATGGGATTGTGCATGAGCAGTTTGTTCCGCCCGTGGAAGTCCTTGTCCTGCAAACCTCCGTCCGCGTGGTTCACCATAGTGGTCAGGTCCTGGAGTCTCCTCAGCGGGCTGTAGTTGGAGGTGGATTCTCTCTGGTTGTACGCAAACGGTGCAGAGAGTTTGTAGCCAGGGTTTAAGAAATGCATGGCAGAGCTTTGGTCGGCCTGTCGCTTAGTGCTCTGCTGTCCACAGGAGCCCATTCGGCCATCAAGAGCCGGACACTCTGAGCCATCCCTGCCGGCCACTTTGTAGGACTGATTCATGTTGACATGGCTCCATCCTAAAACACATACAAATCAATAGAAAATAGCATTAGGATGAATGATAACATTCTAAAAGATGTGTCAAATATTAATGAAACAAACCAGATTATTTAATAAATGTAGCAGGACACACATTGTAGTAGTGTGTGTAGCAGGAAACAAACACTACTACTATGTGAAACAGGAAAATCACTGTACTACTGCAAAACACCGCATGCACGTGCATTACATCTCCCTTCTGCTGGTGGAAATGCTAGCTAGTTTGTAAGTTGTAAGTAACAACTACTAATCTAAAATATAGCACAAGGTGCTAAACGTGTATTTTGAAGCAGGTCAACAAGCTAACACCGGCTAAAAATCCAGCTATCACGCTCCAAAACACAGCTAGCATCTTAAACTGAGGGTGGCTACTCGGGGTTTAAGCCGCAAGCTCGTAGGCCGTCTTGTCAAAAAAAAACCATCAAGACAAAGATGAAAGAGGTGTAAAAACTCCAAATAAATCGCGATGTCGAAGACACTAAGACATACCCCTGCTGGACTGCCTGAAGATGACCTCAGCTTGAAAACGCGGCAGAAGTACGTTACAATATCATCATCATCATCATGTGCATCAACAGTTCCCATACAGTCAGTCACACAACAGTAAAGTCACCCTCGACGGTCAGATCACCAAACAAGCAGCACCACACAAGCTAGATTAGAGAAAACGCCGGTTTCTTACCATTTACGACTCAGTCACGACAGAACCACCGCAAAGCCCTTGAAATTCGAGCATGTAGCGTTAGTTTTTGTCAATTTGTGAAAGCGGATCTGTAATATCCCAGCAGCATTTGCACCAGTAGGCCCGACCTCGGCACTCATTTCTCTCTCCAACATCAAAAATGGAGATTCATAAATAAACGAGAATGAAACTGGCCGCCTGTCACTTTCCCCCGAAGCATCACGTCTGTGAATCAAAAGCACGTTTTTTGTCAGCGGCCACGATTTCTATTGAAATACATGATTGTTTGCCCCGCTTGCCGAGTGCCCCTGGTTCTGTGTATGTGTGTGTGTTAAAACGAGTGACTGACTGCGTGTGTGTGTGTGTGCTGGCGAGAGCGACCAATCGGCACAGCACACCCAACCCCCAGTCGGTATACATTCACATCCACTTAACCCGATTCACTATTTTCCAGGTACATCTCTCACACTTGCGCTAAATGAGTGTGGACAATGTGCACGCTAACACCAGTTTCACTTCATGGCTCCAGCGTTTATAATACTGACGCGCATTGCATGCATTAAAACCCACTCCACACTCAGCGTTTGCTTTTTAACCCTCACGCCATTTGTTTCCTTGTCCTAACAAAGGCGTAACTTCCTCCATTTTAGAGAGACGGCTCGTGGTTTGCAAGGTAGCCGACAGCTCTGGGTCACATGAGGAGAAAACACCATTTATTTGTCTCGATTAAAGTGAGCAGGTTTCAACGTGCTTCATTCTCTGAGTTTTCTTTGCGGATTTTGTGGGTGGTTGGAAATTAGGCCATGCCACGCATAAGTGTAATATGTCAGGCAGCTTGGCAAGCGGGTTTCACATGTAGCCTAGTTATTTCCAGAGCGGACGCCAGAAACACCGACAGGGGGCGATCGCCTGAATGCAGATAGACCATTTTGAGG
>CAIGQQ010028626.1:127491-142793 GCA_903798035.1 Danio albolineatus | reverse complement strand
TATTAAATTGTATGTTATTATTATATTATTATTATATATTCATATTAAATTTATTTATAATATTAAATTATATATGTGTATATATTACATTTAATTATTAACTAAAGTAATTAAAGGCACTTTTATTAAAGAAAATACACGTATATAAATATTTTATGCAACAGTTTTAATTGTTTTCTATTTTTAGACCCAAAAATCACTTTTTTTGTATACATTTTAATCTCTTTTTCTAGCACCATTGAGAGGTTTGCTTTTTACAAATTGCATTTGTTTATGTGAAATGTATATAATAGTAGAATAAAGTTTACAATAAAACCAGCCTCTTTTAAATAACGACCATGAACATAACCCAAAAATCACGTTTATAAGACCAGGAAAATGATTTAAAAATGTTACGAGCAATAAAAGCTTCAACATTAATCCAAAAAATGCTGAGTATATTGGCAAGACCATAATACACGTACTATTATAAAATGTTTCGGTAACACTTTATAATAACTAAACACTATAAATCATCTACTAAGCATTAGCAAATAGTGAATTCATCATTTATTAAGCATTAACTCTACATTAATAGACGTTAGTAAGCAGTTTATACCTGCAGATACTCTATTCTTGACTTATAAGAACATTTATAATCTGCTTAATGGTTGTGTTTTCATACTTTAACATTTATTTTTTCATTACTAAATTAATTATCACATCATTTATAAACCAGTTATTTAAGAATAGTTGGTGGTTTTTAAAGATTATTCAGAATGCTTAACAGATAATGAATTCACTATTTGCTAGATGATTCATAGTGTATAATTATGGTGTTACCCAAGTTTCATTAAAAGCATTCACAAAATCAGCATTTTAGCTCGATATCAATTCGACATTTTTGTAGAAATATGTGCTGGTTAAACTCTTTGAATGAATTTAAACAATATCTCTTTAGCCTTCATTGTAATAAAACATTTATGAGGTAATGACTATCAGTGGTGGAAAGAGTACTGAAAAATCATACTCAAGTAAAAGTACCATTACCTGCCCAAAAATGTAGTGCAAGTAGAGTAAAAGTATCTGTAGTAAATATTACTCAAAGTATGAGTAAAGAGAGGCCCTTTCATAAGTACTCAAGAGTAGTGAGTATTACACTGTAGAAAAGTTGATGCGTTTACAGAACGTTACGTTTACACATCCCTGCACAAACAACATGTGGTGTATTTAGGGATCTTCCTATTTTCGTTCGTTCCTTTCAACCTTCCTTCAATTATTTGTTTGTTCCCTCCTTCCTTTATTCATTCGTTTGTTCCCTCCTTCCTTCATCCACTCGTTCGTTCTTTCCTACATTAGATCCTTTTATTCATTCATTCATTCGTTTGTTCGTTCCTTCCTTCCTTCCTTAGTTTGTTCAGTACTTCCTTGAATTCTTCCTTCATTCGTTTGGTCCTTCCTTCTTTCCTCCCTTCATTTTTGTTCCTTCCTTCACTAGGTCCTTTGTTCATTCGTTCGTTCCTTCCTTCCTTAGATTGTTCAGTCCATCCTTGAATCCTTCCTTCATTTATTCGGTTCTTCGATCTTTCCTTCCATTCCTTGTTCGGTCCTTCCTTTTATTTGGCCCTTCCTTCCATTCTTCATTCGTTCTATTTAGTGATTGTTTAAGGCTGTTTGGTGATTTCAGTCATCATACAGTCGACATCCATCATTTTCAGTGACATGCAGTCTATAAACAGTCTCTGGATCATTGCGTGTGCAGATTTTGGACATCTTCTTGGACATTTTTAATGTTTCCCAAAGGTTTGCTGCATTTATAAAGCGCCCATGTCTTGAGGTTGTTCAGTATGATGTGATTTACTTTCTATGTGTGATTTAATTGGACAGGAATCACAGAACTGATCTTTCTACTTTAGACAATGACCATAGACAAGAAAGAAATAAAGTAGTGACTGCAGGCTGAAGGAAAGTAGTGGAGTAAAAGTACTGATACTGCACTAAACATGTACTCAAGGGAAAGTAAAAGTACACATTTATAAAACTACTCAGTAAATTACAATTCCTGAGGAAAAGCTACTAAATTACAGAAGTGCAGAGTATTTGTAATTAGTTACTTTACACCACTGATGGCCATACATGAGTCCAGTTAACATTATTAACATTATAATGTCTGAGTTAAACAACAAACCTTTATTTTGAAATCTGAGCGGCGTCTCTGATTGGTCGGCGTTTGCTGCAGCGAGCTTCACACTCGCTCGTAAATACCAAATTAGCGTCAGTGCGCGAGTCTGATCTGATCTCCGCTGCTGTGATTTCCTGACGCTGAGCTTTGCACTGTTGCACTGTAAGTAACCGGGCTGTTCTTTACACCTTATCTTCACTAATGTCACCATCAAGATATCATTTATATCTAATTTCCCCCACTGTCCGCAAATGTAAATGTAAACCTGGGTTTGTGGAGTGGATCTGTGATGTGGCATCCAGAGGTTGATAGGGAGATGCACAGCTGGAGTTGCACTGATGCTTTAACTGATAAAAAATATATTTATTAAGCTCTATAATATGAAATATACCTCTAATATTTTTTGTAATGACACATATAAATAATATCAATCATATTTAGGCATATTGGAAACCTCAATGGAAGCCACCTAACCGGTACTGACTGGTTTTGAACCATTCTTTGCCATTGGGCTTCAATTATGAAATTATAACTGTTGATTTTAAATCGGCACACAAACATAAATCATTTCATTTTGCGTGTGATGTTTAAAGAGAATTACTGTTTTTTAAATATGACCTTTAAAAGACGTATGAATACTCGCTGACAGACTGATGAAAGCTCACTATTGTGCAAGTGTTTGGGGAAAGTGTCATAAACGCGGAGAGTCGGTTCAAAGTTCATTCCGGATCAAGAGGCCCGATTATCGATTAATATCTTATCACTGCTGTGTACAACGCGGTGCTCTGGTGTTTTCAGGCTTTGCAAAGCATCATTTGTGTGTTGTCCTCCTTGGCTGTATTCGTGAATACATTTTCGAACCGGATCTTTCCCGAATCGCGTTCACTGCATGAATCGATTGGTGATGAGACGATTCTCGGTTCAGTGAGTCAAATGTTTATTCGAAACGAATCAATACGAATCATTTCAAATCAACATTTGATTTGAATGATGATGAGATGATTCTCGTTTGATGTTGAGATTATTTTCAGTAGTCAGACGATTGAAATGATTTGATGTGAATAAGGGGTGCCACGGTGGCATAGTGGGTTGCATGATCGCCTCACAGCAAGAAGGTCGCTGGTTCGAGCCTTGGCTGGGTCAGTTGGCATTTCTGTGTGGAGTTTGCATGTTCTCCCCGTGGTCGTGTGGGTTTTGGGTTGGCTAAATTGTCCGTAGTGTGAATAAGTGTGTATGAATGTTTCCCAGATATGGGTTGCAGCTGTAAGGGCATCCGCTGCGTAAAACAAATGCTGGATAAGTTGGCGGTTCGTTCCGCTGTGGCGACCCCAGATTAATAAAGGGATTAAGCCGACAAGAAAATGAATGAATGAATGAATGAATGATCTGAATAATTTCCAATCAACATTTAATTTAGTTATTAATTTAATTAGACGATTAGATTTTGTTGATGTTGAGAAGATTTTTGGCAATGGGATGATTCTCTGATCAGTGAGTCAAATGTTCATTCGAAACGAATCAATCCGAATAATTTCAAATCAACATTTGATTCGAATGATGAAATGATTCTCGTTTGATGTTGAGATTATTTTCAGTAGTTAGATGATTGAAATGATTTGATGTGAATAGCACGTGGGTAGCACGATTACCTCACAGCAAGAAGGTCGCTGGTTCGAGCCTTGGCTGGGTCAGTTGGCATTTCTGTGTGGAGTTTTGTTCTCCCCGTGGTCTTGTGGGTTTCGGGTAGGCTAAATCGTCAGTAGTGTATGAGTGTGAATGAGTGTGTATGGATGTTTCCCAGTGATGGGTTGCAGCTGGAAGGGCATCCGCTGCATAAAACAAATGCTGGATAAGATTAATAAAGGAACTAATCTGAAAATGAATGAATGAATGAATGATCTGAATAATTTCAAATCAGTCTTTAATTTAAACGATTAGATTTTGTTGATGTTGAGAAGATTTTTGGCAATGAGATGATTCTCTGATTAGTGAGTCAAATGTTCGTTCAAAATGATTCAGTCTGAATGATTTCAAATCAACGTTTGATTCAAATGATGAGACGATTCTCGGTTGATGTTGAGATGATGAAACAGTTCTCGGTCCAGTGAGTCAAGTGTTCATTCAAAACGCTTTAATCCAATTAATTTTGAATCAACGTTTGACTCGCTGAACTGAGCATCATCTCATTACCAGTTGAAAAAGCGAAAGTAAAATATTTATGATTTGCAGAATGAAAAATAATTTATGCAAAAATTACATAAATATTATGAATGAATTAAAATATTTAGATATGGCATTAATTTTTTTATTAGTAAGATTATAACAACATTAAGGAACTGAATTGTGACCCTGGAAATTAGGGCTGTGCAATATGGACAAAATAATCATTTTGCGATTTTTATTTTAATTTTATTATTTTTCATCATTATTTATTAATTAATTTATTTTTGGAATGAATATTGCGATTGCGAAGTTATTTGTGCAGCTGCTTTTGCTGTTTTCAAAATATTTTTCTGCTCCCATAACTCTGTGATTAGTTGTTTTGGAAAATATAAACAGTTGCTTCAATATAATGTTAACGTATACTTTCTATGTGAATTTATGTTTTGAGTTTTTCCTGCAAATGTCACATCCATAACGCTGGAATTGCTCATAGTTAGTTTAATAAACTGAGTTCATAGACCTGGGCATGTATTACATCCCATTGCAATGTCAGAGATCATTTGGTGACGTATTGATTTTTAATTATTTATTTATTTATTATTATTAATTATTAATATTATTTTATTTGTTTGAAAACAAGTTATTTATAAAAGAGCAGAAATGAGCTGACATTCCTTCACCACTGATTCACATTATAGAGGAGAAGCAGCACAGTCCACAGCATCAGACTCGCTCAGACCGAAGGGATCTCGTGTGAAACACATCAACCATGATTTAATTTTAAAGGGACACACACAGTTGTCCACTGAGGGAAACACATGACCTCCTGGCTTTATTCATACCAAAGCACTGTCAAAATAAGTCTTTTCTTGCAAAATGCACAAACAAACGAATGATTTTATCTGAGATACAACCTTGAAGCACTTTATAACTGCTACTGAAAAAACACACAGTCTGGCAGACTAAAAGCTTCACAACCTTCACTTTCTTTTTAAGAAAACTGATGCAATGACAGTGAACATGTACTCAGACAGGACTCCCATGCTTCTTGAAACTACTTCAATTGCAGACAGCTTTACAAAAGGTGCACATTACTGCATTACATTCAAACTGGGAAAAGTTAAGGTTATTAGTTACCATAAATGTATTAGTTCCTAATAACTTGAACTAATTAACTAGTACCTAATAGCATTTAACAGTTATTATATATATATATATATATATATATATATATATAACCCCCACTTATATATAGTATGTAGGCAGGGATGGATTTAACCAATAAGCAAGGCAAGTGGTCGCTTCAGAGGGCCCCCAAATAAATACCTAAATGTATAAATTATACCAATAAAATTATATATAATATCGTTTTCTATCATATTTTTTATGATTAAGGTGTAAAAAAATAAATAAAAGTTTACCATAAATATTACATCTCCGCAAATGTGCCCCCACCCCTAATAATGGAGCAGTCAAATCAGTTTTAAAAACAAAATAGTTTATTTATCATTTAATAAAGTTGTGAATTAATTTTAAGAAAACAAATCATTTCAAATGCTAAACCTGTTGATATTAATATTTTGCATTAAGATAAAATGTAGAAAAGGAGATATAAGGGCGGAAAAAAACACAAAATAATTATATAAAGTACAAAAGGGGCATTTTAGGACTTTTGGGCCCCATGGCTGGAATTGCTTAGGGTAGTAAAGCTAAGAATGAGAAGTGAAATGCATTTTAAAACTAGGTTTACAAATAAATGAACAATTAAAATATTGACTGCGGTATAGACGGATGTAATGAGTCCGTTTCTAAAATTAGGCTTTTTGACGGGTTTTAAACAAACGAAAAACATAAAATGTACGATTTAAAAAAGGAGGTGTGGCACCCAACCCCAGCCCTAAACCCAACCGTCATTGGTTGATGAGCAAATCGTACAAAATTGTACGAATTAGGTCGTACGAATACATACGAATTAGCCACTAAATCAAAAGTTACGAATTGCCGTGAGATACCGTTGGCATTTCTTGTCGAATATGAAAGTAAAAGCATGCTGAAACATTACAGAGAGCTGTTTACCTCTTAGGAAAATTTAGTGAAATTACCATCTGATCGTTTTTTCATATTTTAATCTTATAATATTTTGTATTAGGCCTGTTGTTTTGTTCATTTCTGCACTGACACCTCGAAAGAAAAATCAACATTGATGTGCTTCATGATCTGACTGCATTCCTTTTGTTGTGCCGAGAAATGCACCCCTTCATAGACTTTCATTAGCATTCTCAGTCAACATTAAAAAAAAAAAAAAAAAAAATATATATATATATATATATATATATATATATATATATATATATATCTCAAAAGGCCATAATTGATTAAAACGTAGGCTAATCTGATTGTTTTGATGATCAAGCAAGAACAAGAAGTGAAATGCATTTTAAAACTAGGTTTACAAATAAATGAACAATAAAAATATTGACTGCGGCATAGACGGATGTAATGAGCTAAACTAAACCAACTAAACCACACACTAAACAATTCACTTTGATTAATCTAATCTAATCAGTGTTGTATTTTAAATTAAATCTGTTTATTTATTTAGATATATATCTTCTGTAAGGTAAGGGTTCCGTTCATGAAACTCACCTCAGTCACTGTCATTTGTTGTCATATGTCTAATATTAATTTAAATCAATTTAAGTTAATATATGAACATTTCAGAGGGGGTGCAATTTACGGCAGGGTGAGTTTCTTGGCACAACACCGCTTCATCTGTTATGTCTCTCTATAATTTAAGTCTATAATGCATAATTCTAGCCAACGTTATTTAAATAGATTAATTCAATAGAATAAATGAATGAATAAAAAGCATATGTATACAATTATGTCTGGCTTTTTGACACATTAATTAAAACATGTGGCTAAGAAACAGCTAATAACTACTTTTTTTTTTTGGTGGATTGGCAATTGCATTGCGATGATATCATATTGTCATTATATAATGAGTGGCATAAAATGGTCTTAAAATGACAATAATATAATTTATCGCAATATATATTGGTAGGATTTATCTAACAAACAATAGATATCGTGACAGGTCTAGTATTAAGTGTGTGTGTTGTCCTTGAAAAAAATCAGCTTCTCATTTGCGACCGTATATAGAGACTAGAGGCGCGGGTTTATTATTAAAGCAGCGGCGGGACTGATGTTCAGGTCTTTCTTTGGTTCACTGCTCTGCTCAGTGTCTTTAACAACTACATGCTGAATCAGCAGAGCCTTAATCAGGAGAGGAATGTCATGTGCTAGCATTATTCAGCTCAGTTTCTGGGAGAAAAATCTCACAGTTTTCTCCATGTAGTGCATTAATGTACTGTTCAAACAGAGTTGAAGATCATGTTTGGATTGCTATTTAAGCTTTAAGATTTTCATTTTATATATAAGAGTTAATATTTTTACTTTGTAAGGAGGATTAGTGCGGTATGATGTGGGAGTTAGAGTTGCATTGGAATTTAGAAATGTATAATTACTACTTTATTAATTATTAATAAATTAATGATTTTTTAAGATGAAGATTTTAATAATTAGTATTATTTAAATAAGAGATTTTAATATTGTAATGATGTACTTTTATTATAAATTACCAAAATTCAATACATATTATAGTATTTAGGAATTAATGTAATATAATTTTTTTTACAGATTATTTTAATTTAATTTTAATTGTAGAAAATGTCAGGGTGACCTCTTAACTTTACGGGAGGATTTAAATTAATCTGAATACTTAGAATGTTTGTTTTAAAATATACATATAAAATGTAATTCATGCATTTGCATATTTTTACATAAAATTTCTTTAGAATTCTTTAAATTTCTTTAGCTTGTATTATTACCCAATAAAATACGGTATTAATAAATTAAAAAACAAAAATGTATATTAAAACAATATATTTATAATATAAAATAAATTAAATACAAATTTATTATATAAATATTATATAAATATATTTAAATATTAACAAAATATGAATATATTAATTTAATATTTAGTTTTTATTTTAAAAACGAAATATGTAAAAATCATAGTAATTGCTGCTGTTTTGATGTTTGAACTTTATATTCATTAAAACATCCTTAAAAGTACTCCAATTTTCACAAAATATATTAAGCAGAATTAAAATATACAAAATAAATATGTTTTGGTTATCAAATCAACTGGAAAATGCTGCTGAAAATTGAGCTTTAAAACGCTTATTAATAAACAAAATTTTGAAAGACACTGACTGTTATAAGTTATTTTAGATTCACTATTTTACTCAATTTTTAATCAAATAAATGCTCCATTGCTTGGACAGCTTTTTTAAAAACAGTATTGTTCTTACTTTTAAAAACGACTCATGTTTTCCATGACATTTGCAGTTATATGTTAAATGGGACCTAATATTAGGGCTGGGCGATTAATTAAAATCGACATCCAGAACTGATACTCGATCTCATTTTTCTGGGTCAATTTTTTCAATTACTTACTCTACTGTGTGTTAGATCACTACTCTGTTAATGCTAATTTATACTTATTATATTATGATTTCTACTTATTATATCATTCTCTCATTATACTCCACTCATTATAGTCTGCCAAGTGCACACGTATGGTCCCGCGCAGCCTTCGCATGGATCTACAGGTCACAATGACATGTAGCACAAGCTTTGTGATTGGTCAGTTTGGTACAGGTGAGGAGGGTGAGCGGTGCGGAGAGCCGTGTTTTAGGCAATGTGTGTTTTAATTTCAGTTGTTCAGCATTAGTGATGGGAAGTTCGGATCATTTTACTGACTCGGATCTTTAAGTCTCGTTCATCGAGATGAATGAATCTTTTTTCGAGTCATTTCGTTCAATTTGCCAATATATTATTAAACTGTTACGAATTGCTTCCAAACACATGTACAACTAGCCCAAATGTTGATCACACTACAAACAAGTCATGAATAGAATGCTATAAGAAAAAATAATCATTCACTGTTTGCCTGCTCTTTTATCTATGAGATATTTTTGCCTCTTTGCTCAGCTCACCTCTTCATGTCTTCAAATTTCAGTGGTTCGTTCACGTCACACGGACAGTCCATATTATCTCAACCAATGTACACAGTCTGAGCCGAAAGGAGCCATGACTAGTTCACCTTTCGAGTCTTCTGGTTCGTTCATCACGTGACAAAATGTAAAGAGACATGACTCAGACCGAGGACTCGGGAGGTGAACGGATCAAATCTCTTTCCGGCTCTTAATGCATACGATTGGCTTCTGTGTCTTTCACGTGTTGAACGACTCGGACCAAGAACTCGGGAGGTAAACAGTTCAAATCTGTTTCCGGCTCTAAATGCATATGATTGGCTTTTGTCTTTCGCGTGATGAATGAATTAAAAGACTTGAAAAATGAACGAAACCTGCACATCTGTGCGCAATCTGCACATGTGCGGATGAACGAATCACTCCCTGAGAGGACTCGTCGTTCCCGAGTCATATTAAAGATTCGTTCAAAATGAACGAATCGTTCAAGAACGACCCATCACTATTCAGCATTGATTTTTCAATTAATAATTATTATAGAATTATTTTAAAATCAAGTAATGCACCGTTAATTCATTCAAAGATCTCTTACTTGTAATATGTGAGGGTATTTACTGTACAAAATCTGTCAGTGAATTATGAGGACAAAAAAATAACAATAAAATAATGGTTCATTAATCGCAATCAAGTTAAAATGTTCAATTAGTCGAGATTATGATTTTAGGCCAAGTCGCCCAGCCCTAGCTGTTTTAGCCTTTTTTTAAAGATGTAAAATAAGTCTGTGATGTCCCTAGAGTGTGTGTGTGTGTGTGAGTGAGTGTGTGTGTGTGTGAAGTTTCAGCTCAAAATACCACACAAATAATGTTTAACAACTCTTTGAAACTGAACCTTGTAGGCTTTGATCCTAATTGTGCTGTTTTGGTGACTGTCACTTTAAATTCAAATGAGATTGTGCTCTTCTCAAAAGAGGGCGGAGCTACAAAGCACAGTCAGCACAGTGGCGGATTCAAAACATGACTGAAGTTATCTGTGTTAAAACTGAAAATATGTGCAGAAGTGTGCCAGTCAGTGGAGACTCCAGTGTTCATTTGTGCTTCATCTAAAACTCCACATTTATAATCCTCTTAGTCACTGACTTTATCTTCAGCAGCTCAAAACTCTAATAGCAGATGGCTGCTTCTCACTCAGGGCTGTTTATGCTAATGAGCGAGAGATTATGCCTAATGGGCGGGGCTTTCCTCCTCTGATGACACGTATAATGGAAGAATGTCAAAGTGTTTCTGCAGACTGGTTTTATCAAGTGTGATTATAAAAATTGTATTAACCCTTTAAGACCTGTTTAAGAAGTTTTTGTATGTCATAAATCCATATTAACTAGTTAAATAGCTTAAAAGTGCAATAAACCACAAAAAAATTAAAAATCGCTTAGTTTTTATCTTCAAATGACCACAAATGAGGGGTTCTGAGGGCTTCAGTGTTCAAAACGACATCATTGTAAGTAAAATGATAAGCACGATTCAGCAATACAGCAAAAAATGTAAGTTTAAAGGTATAAAAGTTTGATGTTTTAGGCATAAAAGTGAAACGATAAGAGTAAACAGCGAGTCATACTATCGGGATTATTCTGTTTGTTATGTTTATATTCATACTCAAAGCAAAGCATTGTTTATGAGCATATAATACTCAAAAGCAAAGCATTTATAAAGTATATACTAGCATGTCTTGGAATGGATCTAATCCTTCACAAAGGTCAGCTTCGTCTTTACTGGTAATAGAATCTGGAGCAGATGAGGAGTCGGAGAATTCCTTGTTTGACGCGAGTAATAACTCCAAAACATCGGACTATTTTTTTGTTTGTTGTGCGGTCACGACTCCATGCCAGTGTGTGTGTGTGTGTCTGATATTGTGCCTGTATGTGTAAATGTGGATGTGTTGTGTGCATGTGCGTGTGAAAGAAATGATGATGTTCCGACACGGATAAAGA
This sequence comes from Danio albolineatus, assembly GCA_903798035.1. NCBI lineage: Eukaryota > Metazoa > Chordata > Actinopteri > Cypriniformes > Danionidae > Danio > Danio albolineatus. The sequence continues at coordinate 131,425 of CAIGQQ010028626.1, read as the reverse complement.
GAAACTGCGACGAGCAGAGCGCACACACATACATAGAAAGCGCGTGCATATTACGTCTATCAAACAGCGCGGTGAGTGACATCATCACGTGAGACAAACCTGATAGGTTCACAGTGCACACGAGGTAATTACGTCACATACATAGCAACCAATAACAACCTTTATAAAATACATTTGCAAAGGCGTGCTATGTAATAAAGTGTTTTTTTTGTTGTACACATTTTAGGCTATTTGTGTAAACTCATAAAAGAATGAAAACATTGCAACAGGAGACTGTTTGGGCTTGATCTGAAAGTATAACGTCTCTGATTTCATATGCAAAAAAAAATTATTGCTCTACCTATATGCTTTCGGTTTTTATTGGCTTTAAACAGAGGCACGCAAACCGGAGCACGGACGCTCCCGTCGGTCTTAATACATTTTGACCATTATAAGCTGGTGATATTCACACAGTGCTGACACACTACTGTGATTAAACCCCTTATAAAAGTGATTTTTGCATAATAGCTCCCCTTTAATTGGTGCATTTTACCAGTGTAATCTCTCCACAGTCTACCATGGCAGCGACGATCTCCACCTCCATAAACATTAAAGAGCCGCGCTGGGATCAGGGAACATTCGTGGGTCGAGCCAAGCATTTCTTCACCGTCACAGACCCCAGAAACATCCTGCTGTCCAACGAACAATTAGAAAAGGCACATCAGATTATTCAGGATTACAAGTAAATCTCATTCATCTCTATATATAATGCTACAGCTGAAGACAGAATGATTCGCCCTCCTGTGAATTTTGTTCTCTTTTTCAAATATTTCTCAAATGATGTTTAACAGATTCAGGAATTTTTCACAGTATTTCCTCTAATATTTTTTCTTCTGGAGAAAGTCTTATTTGTTTTATTTCAGCTAGAATAAAAGCAGTTCTTAATTGAACAATTATTTTAAGGTCAATATAATTAGCCCCCTTAAGCAATATTTGTTTTGATTGCCTACAGAATAAACCACTGTTACACAATGACTTGCCTAATTACCCGAACTTAACCTTATTAAGGGAAAGAACCTATTCAGTGACATCATTTTGATGGTTGTTTGTCGCCACAATGTAATTGTCGTTTCACAATGTAATTGCTACAACATTCACCATAGTCAAGTTCCACTAAACGGCGATTTTAATCTTTACCATAAACATCAGTGTTTATATCTGAATTATACACTGTTCTCCCAGTACATTTGTGTTATTTAATCGTTTGTAACAAACTGAATAGTGTAAAAACAGAATCTCGCTCGATCTGAATGCAGTTTTCGAAGGATTAATAAACATAAGCAAATCATTATTTATCGTTCATATTGTACGGGTTTGAATTGCGATCACGATCTTTTAATGTTTAATCGTGCAGCTTTACACTGATTGCATTAATGCAGGCCAAACAAACAGTAACAGAAATCACTAAGACACTAACACTAACCTAATAAAGCATTTAGGTACAGAAGGTCCCACCACAACTTTTTCCATCGTCATTATATTTGGGAATATACACGTGATTTAAATGGCGCGACATTATAACATTAGGAATGTTGGATTAACCTTCAAGTTCAAAAAAAGTTATTAATCCGCGGGTCACTTGCGTTCCCAATTGTGGGTTGTGATCTGTACGGACCACGGATCAACCGTGATCCGTTATACCCCTAATCATTATATGGTTTTAGTGGTTTGATATGCAGTGACACACAGTCAAATATTCCCCCGAACAGATCAGCCACTGCTGACGCTCATAAACAATCATAAAGTCCTCGTGCTGCAGGAATTGGGAGGTCTGCAGCTGTCGTGCAGTGAGGGGTTTTCGTCTTTAATAATCTACGACAGTTTGTGTTCATTAAACAGTAAGAATGATTAATAAACACACATGAAACACTCCCCAAAAGTCACGTCTCCTCTTCAGTTTCGAGCTCAGGCGCGCTTTGCACTCACACTACAAGCGTACCGCACCAAAGCCCAAGTGAACCGCGCTCAGGCACACCTCTTTCAACTGGGCCAAGGCTGGCCAACTGAACCGTGCCTGAGCCTGATTCAGAGCACTCACACTTCTTAAACGATCCGGGAAATGGGCCTGGGCACGGATAGCATAGTGTTAGGGCGTACTCACAATATGCTATCCGAACCATAGGTGAATTAGGGACTCTAAATTGGCCCTGGTGTATGTGTGCGATTGAGTGTGTATAGATATAAAACACATGCTGGATAAATGGGCGGTTCATTACGCTGTGGCGACCCCAGATTAATAAAGGTACCATTTCCCAGATGCTCGAACAGAGCATCATCGATGACATAAGCGTGGTCAGACATAAATGTAATGTGAGTGCGGGCCGTCGGGGGAGACGGGAGGGAGGACAAGCGTGCTTCGGCCCGGTTCAAGGCAACTGTACACAGTGTGAGTACGCCCTTAGTACACCCTAGCCGTTTGTCACTGTCGCTAAATACTAGTATCTTGAAAAACATCTAGTCAAATATTATGTGCTGTCATCATTGCAAAGATTAAATAAATCAATTATTAGTAATGAGTTATTAAAACTATTATATTTAGAAAAAAAATCTCTCCATTAAACAGAAATCAGGGAAAAATATACAGGAGGGACATTATTCTGACCTCAACTGTTTATTGCTATATTATAACAAATGCACAATCATCACATTTGCTCTTTTTCAATCCTCAAAGAAAAGGCGTGGTCGCAGCAGATCTCACAGAGGATGAATTATGGAGGGCGAAATATGTTTTTGACTCCGCCTTCCATCCAGACACAGGGGAGAAAATGCTGCTGATTGGTCGCATGTCAGCTCAGGTGCCCATGAACATGACCATCACTGGATGCATGATGACTTTCTACAGGTAAACACTTGTGTGATATATTACTGATGTAAAATGAAGTCAAAAGTTTGGCCCCAGTAAGATTTTAATTGACTATTTTATTATTTTAGCGCTGGGCAAAGATTGTGATTAATCACATACAAAATAAAGGTTTGTTTCGACATGATATATGTGTGTGTATTATTTATATTTACTATGTATATGGGATACACACATAGATAGAAGCAAAACAATTTTGTTACTGTCATTTATTTTCCTGCGGCTTAGTCTCTATTTCAGAGGTCACCACAGCGGAATGAACCGGCAAGTAATCCAGCATATGTTTTACACAGCGGGTGCCCTTCCAGCTGTAACCTAGTACTGGAAACACCCATACACTCTCACATTCACACACACACACACACACACCTTACTCAATTCACCTATAGCACATGTGTTTGGACTGTGGGGAAAACTGGAGCACCTGGAGGAAACCCACGCTAACATGGGGAGAACATGCAAACTCCACACAGAAATGTCCCAGCCACTGAGCCACCTCAATTTTGTTAGATAGATATTTAAATTTATATATAATTTGTACCATAAATATACATATATTTTATATATAAATAATAAACATTTTCTCAAATATATGCATGCATGTGTGTGTTTATATATACATAAATATACACTACACACTTAAAATATGTCAAAACAAACTTGTGATATTGTGATAAACTACTATTCTAAAGTTTTAAAATAAGCATAATCTGTTTACAAATGCTGCATTTGATCAAAAATACAGTAAAATTGGAAAAATGTTATTGCAATATGAAATGCCTCGTTTTATTGAATGGTTATGATTGAATTTATTTCTGTGATTGTATGCTGAATTTTTAATTGCATTGTTGCTTCATTAACATGATCACTTATAAATCAATCTAATATGCTGATCTGCAACTCAAAGCTGTTATTATACATTTTTAAACTGAATTATTAATAAAATCCGATGGGCTGTTTCAGATTTTTGATGGAATTTGATACAATAAAATTCAAAAGTACCATTAAAATCAAGGACACATTATAATTGTTACT
>CAIGQQ010028626.1:87958-105239 GCA_903798035.1 Danio albolineatus | reverse complement strand
ACACACACACACACACACACACACACACACACACACACACACACACAAATCTAGATTATTATAAATAAATCGTCGTAAATGATTATTATTATTTGTTATTACTGTTTTATTCTTAAGTGTGGGTCGTATTATGAATAATATGATATATTGAATAATAATCTGATATATTGTATAATATATATTTTTAACAATAATAAATAAATAAACAAATAAAAATGTATATATATATATATACACACACACACACACACACAATGAAAATTATACATACAAGTAAATGCATGTACTTACACGATAATATGATATATTACGTATATTTTTGTTAAATTATTATATGTATATATCTTTATTTTATATATATTCATATATATTTACTGCTACTACTATTTACTGTGTTTTTTATTATATATGCATGTTCTTTTATTTTTATGTAAACTTTATAAATGCTTTGGCAATACATTTTTAACATTTGTCAAGCCAATAAAGCAACTATTGAATTGAAATGAATTGAGAGAGAGATTTTATTATTGTTTTATTCTACAATGTTGATTGTTAAATGTACAGTGTTTTCTGATCTATTATTATTTTTATTGATAAAACTGAATAATATGATGTATACGAATGATATGATATATTGAATAATATATGATAAATATAAAAATGATATATTGAATAATATGATATATATAAATGATAATATATATATTAATGATATGATATATTGAATAATAATGATATATTGAATAATAATGATATATTGAATAATAATATGATATATTGGATAATGATATATTATTTATATTCTTGTTTAATTATTATACGTATATATATCTTGATATCTTTATTTATTTATATTTTTTACGACTACTATTTACTGTGTTTATTATTATCATATATTTATGTTCTTTATAAACGCTTTGGCAATACATTTGTAATATTTGTCATGCCAATAAAGCAATTACTGAATTGAAATGAATTTAGAGATTTTATTACTGTTTTATTCTACAATGTTGATTGTTAAATGTACAGTGTTTTCTGATCTATTATTATTTTTATTGATAGAAATATATATGAATATGATAAGGGGCGCCACGGTGGCGTAGTGGGTAGCACGTTCGCCTCACAGCAAGAAGGTCGCTGGTTCGAGCCCCGGCTGGGTCAGTTGGCATTTCTGTGTGGAGTTTGCATGTTCTCCCTGTGTTCGCGTGGGTTTCCTCCGGGTGCTCCGGTTTCCCCCACAGTCCAAAGACATGCGGTACACTCTAAAAAAAAAAGGTGCTAAATAGCACCAAAACTGGTTCTTTGGTCGTAACGAGGGGGGAACCTTTTTTGGTGCTATACAGCACCTTAAAAAAATAGGTGCTATATAGTACTTTTGTCAAATGGTGCTATATAGCACCTATATTTTAAGGTGCTCATTATGTTACTTTACCCTTTCCGCAAATAAAACCGGCATAAAAGTTATAAGAATTAGCTATAAGAACAAGTGCTTACCAGTAGTAGTGGTGCTATATAGCACTTTAAACACCCCAAAGAACCACTGAAAAACCTTTATGGTGCTTTAAATGTTCTTTACACAGTAAAAGTGCTATATAGCACCCTGACCACCTTAAAGAACCACTGAAGAACCACTGAAGAACCTTTATGGTGCTTTAAAGGTTCTTTACACAGTAAAAGTGCTAAATAGCACCTCAAATATCGCAAAGAACTTCTGAAGAACCACTGAAGAACCTTTTTTTTTTAGAGTGTATAGGTGAATTGGATAGGCTAAATTGTCCATAGTGTATGAGTGTGAATGAGTGTGTATGGATGTTTCCCAGAGATGGGTTGTGGCTGGAAGGGCATCCGCTGCGTAAAAAATATGCTGGATAAATTGGTGGTTGATTCCGCTGTGGCGACCCCAGATTAATAAAGGGACTAAGCCGACAAGAAAATTAATGAATGAATATGATACATTGAATAATATGATATATATAAATGATAATATATATATTAATGATATGATATATTGAATAATAATGATATATTGAATAATAATGATATATTGGATAATGATATATTATTATTATTTTTATTGATAGAAATGAATAATATGATATATACGAATGATATGATATATTGAATAATAATATGATATATGAATATGATATATTGAATATTAATATGATATATATGAATGATAATATATATACTAAAGATATGATATATTGAATAATAATGATATATTGGATAATGATTCTTGTTTAATTATTATATGTATATATATCTTTTTTTATTTATTTATCTATTTTTTTACTACTACTATTTACTGTGTTTTATATTATTATTATTATTGTTATTATTATTATATATGTATGTTCTTTATAAATGCTTTGGCAATACATTTGTAATATTTGTCATGCCAATAAAGCAACTATTGAATTGAATTGAGAGAGAGAGAGAGAGAGAGAGAGAGAGAGAGAGAGAGAGAGAGAGAGAGAGATCGCTCAGTCGCTCAGTAAATGAAAGCAGTGTCAGTCAGTACGCTCACATTCATCTGCATGGCTGCCACAGAAGTAAACACATATCCAGTAAGTTATATACATGCTCTTCTATTTACTGCACATTACTATTCTCAGCACGACACGGGTATTAATTATTCATAAAGTTAAAGCTTTAAACATTTGCATAATTTGCATATAGCCCATGTTTATGTAGTTGCAGTGGAGAAAACAGGATTCAACATATTATTCTAAAGTATTTAAGTAATGCAACAAAACCCGACATAAAATACGACGTTAATTTATAGTACAATCTGAGCCACTATATTGTACTACAGTGAACTGATAAACTAATAAATACCGTAGTTTATGTTGTTTTTACTACAGTAAATTGTGCTGTGTTGCAGTATAATACACTATATATATATTTATATAAAACTATAAGATTAGGTAATTTGTTTATATTACTATAGCTAGTTGTCGTGTTGTCATAGCAACTATAAAATCGCCACAAATACGTTAGCATCGTAAGCTACGGTCCAAAAACGCTATATTTACTACAAACTATTATAGTAGCATTTCTTTTTACACATGGGTTGTTTCAAAACCTTATACTTTATTTTTTATAGTGTACAATTAGTGTGTGTAAATCCACTGTCAAAGTCATTTCAAGCTGATTAGCTCTATTAAGCAGATCAGCTTGGGCTCTTCGGTCGTCTGTTGTGGTGGTGTTAGTGTAGGACTAAACTAATATTACGCTGTTTGAGGTGTCTATATTTATAAATGCAGCACTGAGAGGATGTTTGTCGGGGTGATGGCAGTGGAAAGCTTGAGTCTGTGTATAAAGAGCTCTTTGTATCCGGCGTGTGTGTTGAAAATAAAGGCTGTGAAACACTTCCTTGTGTTTGTAGAGACTGAGAGCTGTGAATACCTCAGCATGCTGCTTTTCTCTGTCATACACACTCAGAGCTGCATACTAATATACTCCATTACACTCATAAAAATGCGTACTTGAGAGTTTTTGCATTGTTTCTAATCCAAATTTGTAAAAAAATAACTTAAAATTAACAAGCATTTTTTAGACAAGTAAAATATTGTCGTTTTTAGAAATTATAAGTCGAAATTAAGTGATTTTTACCTTAAAACAAGCAAAATAATTGGTAACACTTTAAAATAATGTTCCATTAGTTAATGTATTGAACATACAATTAGTAATACATTTATTATGGTATTTGTTCAACTTTGTTATAGTTATTTAAGTTAAATAAGGTTAGTTAGAGTATTAACTTATGCTTAACAAGCACAACTTTTAGATTAAACTTTTAGTAGATTTTAATAATGCATTAGTTAATATTAAACTATGAACAATAAAAATTTACTTTACATTATTTATATTAAGTTATTTATAAAGTGTTACCAAATAATTTGCCAATGGGGTAAGCAAAATAGTATTGTTTTCGCTTATAACTAAGATCATGTCGGCGCCAATAGCCTAGTGGTTAAGTGTGCCAACATATAGCACCATAGTGCTCACGGTGACCCGAGTTCGATTCCTGGCTCGAGGTCCTTTGCTGACCCTTCCCCTCTCTCCGCTCCCAATACTTTCCTGTCTGTAACCTCCACTGTCCTTTTAAAATAAAGGTGAAAAACCCCTAAAAAATAAAAAGATTATTTTGTTTACCACATTTGTCAGAGAAGAAATATAATATGAAACATTTTGGAAAATGTGAAAATAATTGTAATACGTTGATTTCAGCTTCATTTCTTGTCATTATTAATGTTGCTTGGTATTTAGTGGAGGTTTATTATTCCTGCATGACTCTTTAATGAATGGAATGTTCAAAAGGACAGGATTTATTTGAAACATATCTATTTTGTAATACTATAAATGTCACTAATGTTACTTTTGATCAGTTCATTTCTTTTAAAAAAGACTGTTTAAGCTACTTATTTCAAATGAGTTGAAACAGCACAATTATAGTTTGTGGTTTTTTTGGACAACTTAAAAGTTTTATGTTCAGTCTGCTTAAATTTGTAAAATGATAAAGTTAACTTAATCAATTTCTGTTGGGACAGCATGAAGAAATTGTGTGGATCCCAGTGTTACTTAAAAAATATATAAAATTCACAGACCTCAACCCAGGCTCATTCTGATTACATACCCCTATATAAATTTCTGGAGAGTGCCAAATAAGTCGCAGAAGATACTTTTTATTTTTATTTTTTTGCAATTTTTGTTTTCGCAAATCCAGAGACCACTGTGTATGCTTTTTGAGATCTCAAATTTCTCTTGTGAGTGCCATTTGTGATTGCTGTTCTTGCGTAAATCCACCAGAGGTCACTGTCGACTGACTGACTGACCCATCGACTGACTCACCCTCCTCCTTCCTTAAACTCAAACAATAGTGTTTTAAAAACCATCGATTGACCCGCCCACCCCCTTCCCAAAACCCAACCGATAGTTTTAAAAAGCAATACAGAAAAAGAAAAGCCCTCACCTGATTTTTTACCACATTTTCAGGTTTCACCACATTTTCACACTGTTATTTACTTGTTTATGTTATTTTTTGGCTTCTGTTTTTGTCTTACCCGATTTCTGAAACCGTTTTTCGCCGTACTCGAACCTCGTTGACATAGTCAACTCCTCTCTGCGTCTCAAGTCTGCTGACGTACATGGAGAGCTACTGGGCGAACTAGTAGCAGCTGTAAAGCTGTCCACACTGAAGTAAGCGGTCAGCTAAGCACAAAAAGGAACAGCAATATATCGCCCTGTAGCGTTCGTTTTGAAGACGAAATGCAGCCATATGTTCCTCTGCCTACATAATTCGCGATCACCAGAAATGTATATAGCGCTACATTTTCAGAATGAGCCTGTGCTGCTTTAAATAATATTGGATTAGTTAATCTTCCAAGTAACATTAATATTAATTAATTGCTTGATTTTCATGCACTTGTCAGCATCATTCACTGCAGAAAAAAATGGTTCATTGGATTTACTTAATATTTTTAAGGTAAGTGGTTGCAAACAATTTATATGGGCTGAATATAAACGAACAAAATAAATGTAGCAACATCTTAATTTGTTTGTTTAAATTTAGCGAATATAAAATGTTTGCAACCGCTTACCATAAAAAACATAGTATATCCAATCAACCATTTTTTTCAGCGTCATTTTGTGAACCATTTTTTCAAAGAGTGTTGCAGAGTTTTCCCCAAGCGCTGTGTTTTTCAGACTGAGGAGATGCGAAGTCTGTCTCTCAGTGGTCATGTGGGTTTCGACAGTCTTCCGGATCAGCTGGTCAGTAAATCAGTCAGTCAAGGATTCAGCTTTAACATCCTCTGCGTAGGTGAGAGTAACACACTGTAATATCATGCAGATCTGACATGTACGCTAGTGGCACATATTAGTACGACACTAGTGTTTTCGCCAGCTAAAGAATAGTTTTAAGTATTTTTTCTATCTTTGTTATTAGATTTAGATGATTAAATTTGTTCTTAGACATTAATTATTAAAACTATTATCTTAACAATTTTGATTCACACATTTTTTCTATTTTTTTAGGGTTGTGAATTGCATTATGGGATGTTGATCTCTGCTCTGTTGACTCTTTATGTTGAAAATTCAACTCTATAGTTTAACAAAGAGACTTTTATTAGTAGTTTGAAATCATATACTGTTTAAGAAATACTATATAGAGAAATAAGTCTGTGAAATAACAGAAAATGTGCTGGCAGCTTATTAAAAAAGGTTTTTGTAGTGTAATAAAAAACACTGACCCAGACGATATAGCACTTTAAAGGTTCAAGACACCGTGGGGTGCTTTTTAAAAAAATGTAAACACATTTGTGTGTGTTGAGCATCAGTAAGACAGCGTTAGCTCCTGTCAGCTTTTATTGTAGGGAAAACGTGATAATTTTGAGCTTTTGTGAGCTAATTTCATCTTCCGGTTTAAACTAATGTTTGGGGTGGATCAAAATCAGTGACGTAGTGCGAATCTACTAGTGGAGTGATGATGCATCGATTTCTCATTATCAGGGCCATGCACATTTTGAAGGGCAGTGGCCCAAACCAAAAAAGGGGCACTTTGTGGGTGGGTTCTTGCTAGGCCCACATGGAATCTGCGCGTGCAGAATTCCTCAGATTTTTAGCCCATCATTGATTCTGTTTATTTACTAGTGTAAATGTGTGTAAATTTATATTTATTCAGTTTTTAAATTAATTTCAGTAATATTATTGACTAATATGAAAATATTCAAATGATTTATTTACAATACAGTTTGTAATGTACTATTTTCTGTCTTTTAGTAGAGATTTTATATGAGAGGTTTGCTTTGTTTACTAAATAAAGTGGATCTAATTGGATTCGCATTGTAAACATTAAATAAAAGTTTAAAAATGTATCACTTTTTATTTCATATATCAAGGTTTTAGTTATGATGCTCCCAAAATCATTCTGCATGAATCCTTTAGGACAAACTTTAGGCAGAAATAGCAAAAAATGTCCGCAGATTCCGTCTGGCCTTACTTCTTGCTAATACAAAATTTTCAGATGTTATAAAAATGTAACATTTTTATTTATAATATATCTGATTTTGATTAGACATTCAAATTCAAGAACTGTAGTCTCCACTTCCCAGTAATATGAGCGGGCACACAAATGTGAGTGACGCTGCTGACTAAGAAGTGGGCGGTAAAACAAGGAGTGGATTAACGGAATAAGTGGACGTTTAGCGAAACGGTAACTGAACAGGCAGGGGTGGGAGCACGGATGCGTTGGGGCGGGGGGAACAGGCTGATAGGTGCACCTCAGCCAATGAGGGCAGAGGGGCAGTGGCTCTAGCCACCGGGCCACCCCCCGTGCACGGCCCTGCTCATTATTATTCATAACGTTAACTTATAGAGTTTTCTTATCCTATGAGAAGACCCTGCTTCTTAATTATTCATGAGAGCACATGCTTTCCGAAGGCAAGCTGTGAGACTCAATGACTGAGTGAGATCACGTCTGCGCACATCACAGGGTTTAATGTGTTTGTTTCCATGAGCCACAGGGTTTGTTGCATGTTTTTCCCCGCAATGCTGTCAGGGACGATACTGCAAAGCTGTTGGTCTGCAGCAAGCATTTTTGTTGGGAGAGTTGTAGGAGAATTACCAGTTGAGTTCGTTACAGTCTATAGTTCGTTACTATTTACACACATCGCCTATATCCGTGCTGCTGTGCTCGTCTATGTTTAAAATCCTCCAGATTGCCAGCAGTGCTAATGGTTGGAATAGATAGGGAAAGAGACCAGGGCTGTGTCCGAAACCGCCTACTACTCAGTAGGTACTGCATTTGAATTTGAACGTACTACTCGGCTGTTAGAAAAGTACATTCTATACAGTATGAGTGTGAGAAGTATGAATGGAATTCGGACGCACTGCATCCACCATTTTGTCATGGTCACATGACCTACCTGTGTCAGTTGCGTCGCTTCACTCCCATTCATGAATTCTCTCGCAGGGCATCATGGGATAGAGCAGCGTGCATGGGATGCGCACTTCAGAATCTCGCCGGAAGTAGTAAGTCATCCGTGTACTTCTCGCATACTGATTTTCCAATTCTATGAATTTGGACATACTACTCGGCTCGCATACTGTTTTTAGCGTACTGTATAGTATGGAAGTATGCGGTTTCTGGCGCAGCCCTGCTGTACTGCTGTCCACTGTGTCTGCATTCAGACCCGGGGATTGAGGAGAGAAGTCCTGCTCATTTATAGTGTTTATATAAACACCATTATCTTTATAATGATGTAACAAACTGTGGATATGTGTGTATGAAATTACCAATAACAAATGTAGCATCATAATTTGTTTCTCATTTTGTGAGTCCGCTGACAACAGTTGTTCGCTCCCCTCTTTTTCCCCTGCTCTGCCGGCCACACCTGCAGAGCTCCACGTCCATCTCGGAGCTTTTTTTTTTATTTCTGAGGTAGACTTGAACTGAAAGGTTTTTTTGGACCGTTTAAACTATTAAAAATGTTCATAAAAGTCACTTTTTGGATCTTTTCAAGCTTAAAAGTTGTAGGTAAAAAGATCAAAATCCCATAATACAATTCATAAAGCATAAATAAATAGAGAAAAATAAAAACATGAATCTCAAAATACAGAAAACAGCTAATTTCCGGATGCTTTTTAAAGTGTATATTAGGTGATGCAGCTGATTTTGGTCTTGTATTGACAGGAGAAACTGGGATAGGCAAATCCACATTAATGAACACACTCTTCAACACGACATTTGAGAATGAAGAGGCCAGTCATTTCCACAACGGTGTGCATTTACGGCCCCGAACCTACAGCCTGCAGGAGAGCAATGTGGACCTGCAGCTCACCATTGTGGATACTGTGGGATTCGGAGACCAGGTTAATAAAGAAGAAAGGTAATTAATCAGGTTACAATATCAATGAATGAAAAAGAAAAGATATTTTAGGAAAACAGGTATACATAAACAGATCCAGTGTATAAAGAGGAGGTCATATGGTTTTTTAAAGTGTCCTAACATTGTGTAATAATGTAATTTTGAGTGTCTACAACAGGTTTAAATGCATCTAAGCTCAGAAATTATTGTCATTTTCTTATAATAAGTATTTCATAGTTCAATACAGTATATTTTGCATACATTAGCATCTTAATGTCTGTAAAACCTTCCCTTCCGTAAGCCAACTCTGCTCTGATTGCTCAGCTGGTCTGTTTTGACTGGTCTTTTGAATCTATAACATTCGTATGTCGCAGGAGGGAGGGATTATGGGTACAGTCTAGATGCGATACAGCTGTGGATACGCACATTAATATAGCATCATTTTTGTGACACTGTATAACAATAATTACTGTTTTTACATTACTGTGATGGTTGGGTTTAGGGTTGGGGTCAGGGTAGATATTATTATTTCACTTAGTCCCTTTATTAATCTTGGGTCGCCACAGTGGAATGAACCGCCAACTAATCGAGCATATGTTTTACACAACGGATGCCCTTCCAGCTGCAACCCATCACTGGGAAACACCCATACACACTCATTCACACACATACACTACTGACAATTTAGCCTGCCCAATTCACCTATACCGCATGTCTTTGGACTTGTGGGGGAAACCGGAGCACCCGGAGGAAACCCACACCAGAAGAGAACATGCAAACTCCACACAGAAATGCCAACTGACCCAGCCGAGGCTCGAACCAGCGACCTTCTTGCTGTGAGGCGAGTGTGCTACTCGCTGCGCCACTGTGAAGCCCGGGGTAGATATGAATAAAGTAGAATTTAATGGGTAATTTAATAAATAATTAAAATATTTTTTGTTTTTATAGCTGTTTTTACAGTACTGTGAGGGGTAGTTTTAGGGTTGGAGTAGGGGTAGACAATAATAAAAAATAATAAATGAGTAATTTAATAAATAATATAAATATTTTGGGTTAAGGCGCCGAGGTGGCGTAGTGAGTAGCACGTTCGCCTCACAGCAAGAAGGTCGCTGGTTCGAGCCCCGGCTGGGTCAGTTGGCATTTTTGTGTGGAGTTTGCATGTTCTCCCCGTGTTGACGTGGGTTTCCTCCGGGTGCTCCGGTTTCCCCCACAAGTCCAAAGACATGCGGTACAGGTGAATTAGGTAGGCTAAATTGTCCGTAGTGTATGAGTGTGAATGTGTGTGAATGGATGTTTCCCAGAGATGGGTTGCAGCTGGAAGGGCATCCGCTGCGTAAAACAAATGCTGGATAAGTTGGCGGTTCATTCCGCTGTGGCGACCCCGGATTAATAAAGGAACTAAGCCGACAAGAAAATGAATGAATGAATGAATTTTTGGTTAACTTAACATAGGTTAGCTCCTCCCGTTTAAGAAAAACAGCCAATAGCGTTTTGTTTTTATCACAGCTCTGCCAGTGTAAGAGTGTCAAGTGTGTAAAGGGCACATTGACAAAACTAAATGGTCAAAATCTTCTTGTTTCTCTGCAGTTATAAGCCTATCGTGGACTACATCGACGCCCAGTTTGAAAACTTCCTCGAGGAAGAGCTTAAAATCAAACGATCCCTTTATAACTACCATGATTCCCGCATCCACATCTGCCTGTACTTCATCGCTCCCACCGGGCACTCGCTGAAGTCGCTGGATTTAGTGACCATGAAGAAACTGGACAGCAAGGTACTGTTGTCATTGTTCTTTAAATTAGCCATAAAACAGAAGCTAAGACTGTCCTTTTTCCTCTATCTTGGTGTACATCCACTTAAAACACTCCTGAAATAAAAAAAATGGTGGGCTGGTGCATGAGTTTATTCTTTGTGAACCGATTGGATTTTTTTCATGGACCTTTTATCCGATAACAAAAAATGTGCATAAATTATGATGGAAACACCAAATAAATTCCAGCATGTGCATCAAAAAAGTCATGTGATTTAGTTTGAACAGATCATGTGATGTTAAAAATGTACGTGATTGGACACATTAATGGACAAACCAGCATTGAGCACATTGTAAAACATCTGAAATGTTGTTTTGCTCATTCTAAAATACCTCAGCCAAAGTCTGTCACCACAGTGGTTTAGTATTATTATTATTATTACCTCCAGAACTGTCTTGAGCATCTGTCTGCACTCCCAAAGAGCGTCTCACGCCTCCAAAAGCACTGCATTGCGTACATTAAGTTTCATCTTCATCTTCTAAGTGAAGTTTGTTTACAAGCTAATTTCGAGAGGATCATGTGCTTATGAATTACCACGGCTGGCTGCACATTATCTAATCACGATCTCCCAATCATATGATTCCCCTTCTACTATAAATAACCACAGTTCCAGTCCACAGCTATCTTCGTATGGAAGAAAACCCCCCCTTTCCTTCCCCTTCTCCTCCTTTTCTTAGATCGGGCGGCACGGCGGCTCAGTGGCTAGCACTGTCGCCCCACAGCAAGAACACCGACAGTCCTGGTCCTCGCCAGGCTGGTGGATGTTTCTGTGCGGAGTTTGTATATTCTCCCCGTGTCCGTGTGGGTTTCCCCCGGGGCCTCCGGTTTCCTCCCACCATCCAAAGATATACATAATTCATAACAGATTAAACAATACAGGCTCTGGTCGAACTCCCTTTCTCCTCGGGTGTTTCCCTTAGCTGCTGCAGAGGGGGAGTTTGAGAGCTACCAAAGCTCAAGCTCCCCTCTCGCTCTACGAACGGGAGGGAGCCCTGGGCTCGAGGATCCCTTGAGCTCAGGGCTCTCTCCCGGGACAGCATGCCAAACAAGCTTATATTAAATCATCAGCTAAGTGTGAACTCTTGAAAGTGCATTTAGTAGAGAAGAAAAGCCCACAGTGGCTTCTCCCAACTCATCAAGCTACATTTTTCTGCCTGATATTTGGCACCAGTTAATAGGACATGACGATTTTGTTCTCTTTGACTCAATGGATGGAAACTCTGCTTTATTTTTAAATGTTTAATGCAATATTCCACTTTTGCGCATAAATCTAATTAGCATCTTCGGATGGAAACTGTAGCTGCGTCCCAAATTACACACTATACACTATGCACTATGTACTTATGCACTTACACACTCAACAGCATAGTGTATGTATGTAGTGTCGTCCCAAATGGAACACTAATGGCTTTTTTTACTAAGCGGAAGTTCAAACCGTTTCCCTGATGACGTTTGACGGCTGCCAAATTAGTGAAATAAATGACCAAAATACCAAATAATACCTGCATGAGTATAACAGCATTCACCATCGGGAGGCGCTATAATCCCTCTCGTAGGAGAATTTTGCTTTCACAATCCAAAATAAATAAAGTTATCCAACATGTGCGCCTGATAGCTCCGCCCCTTCCGTTACGTGCGCAAAGCTGCGGTCGTTGAGTGCGTGAAGGGTCCATCATTACACACTTCATTTTACCGGCCGAATGATTGCATCATCCGAGTAATTATTGTACACTTATTATTTTTAGAGTTTTCAGTGTGAACGCACTACTTTATACTACAAAATGGCGTAGAATAGTGCACAAGTATGCGATTTGGGACGCAGCTAATGTCTTCTTACGATGGAGCATTTGTGATAAATATAATTAATCCAAACTTTTCCTTCCTAACCAGGTCAACATTATTCCCATCATAGCGAAGGCGGACACCGTTTCCAAAAGCGAGCTTCAGAAATTTAAGATCAAGATCATGAGTGAACTGGTCAGCAATGGAGTCCAGATCTACCAGTTTCCAACAGACGACGAAGCGGTCGCTGAGATAAACTCCTCTATGAATGTAAGACATATGTCGTGAATATGAACAGGTTTTTCACCAGTGATCAGACTACATGCTCCTGTAATATTTGTTTTTCAGGCTCATCTGCCTTTTGCTGTGATTGGAAGCAGTGAAGAGGTTCAAATTGGGAACAAAATGGTGCGAGCCAGACAGTACCCATGGGGAGTGGTACAGGGTAAAGAGTTTTTGAAGATTATTGAAGTATGTTTTATGAAAAAATGCTAGTTCAGTTTTCACCTTCAAAATGTCACATTCAATTCAGCATGTTACCTGCTATTTATTTGCATTCAGAAGTAAACATTGCTTTTTTTTCAGAGTAATATCTTGTTTTCACTTTCTCTCGCTGAATGCATAGATCAGTCATAACAGACTGGGTAATCGGACCATCATCGCAGATTAGCAACATGGAAAGGAGGGAGGGGTTTGGAAAAATGAATCGCTGAACAAATCATACGGGGGTCGTTGAGATAATTATGTACAACTAAGTGAAGTTTATTTATAAACTAATTTCGAGAGGATCACATGCTTATGATTGCTTGCAGCTGGTCTCGCATTATCCAATTCATGATTCACCAATCAGTCGATTCCTAAGCCACTATAAATACCCTAAGTTCCATATCACAGCCATCTTCGTTTTGAAGAATCCCCCCTTCCACTCCTACTCCTCCTTTTTTCCTAGATGGGTGGCAATGTGGCCCAGTGGTTAGCACAGTTGCCTCACAGCAAGAACGTCACTGGTTCTAGTCCTTACTAAGCCAGCTGACATTTCTGTGTGAAGTTAACACGTTCTCCCCGTGCTCATGTGGGTTTCCCCCAGGTCCCCCGGTTTCCTCCCACCATCCAAAAACATGCAACTTAAGTTAATTGACTTATCTAAATCAGCACCATAGACATGCTCCTAGTAAGTAGTTATCTCTTAAGAGCAATCACTATCTGTTCATTAGCTACTACAGCAGGGGAGTTCTTGAGATCTACCTGAGCTCAAACTCCCCTCTCTCCAACGGGAAGGAGCCCCGTGCTTGAGGATCTTATGAGCTCAGGGCTCTCTCCTGGGACAGCATGCCAAACAAGCTTTATAATCAATCATCAGCTAAGTGTGAACTCTTGAAATGCATATTATAAGACAATTAAAACTTTTTTTGACCTTGCATGCATATCAGCCTGTTGTTGGGGACCCCCAAACCAAACTATGACCTTTTATAATGCATAATAGGGGCTGTTCAATTATCTTCTTTGATATATTTCATTCTACACTACCTGACAAAAGTCTTGTTGTCGATTCCAGTTGTAAGAGCAACAAATAATAACTCGACTTCTAGTGGATCATTTGGAAAAGTGGCAGAAGGTCGATTTTTCCCATAAATCGCCTGTTGAGCTGCATCCCAATCATCACAAATAGTGCAGGAGATCTACTAGAACCAGCATGGACCCAAGATTCTCGCACAAATCAGTCAAGTTTGGGTGAAGGAAAAATCATGGTTTGGGGTTACATTCAGTATGGGGGCGTGTGAGAGATCTGCAGAGTGGATGACAACATCATCAGCCTGAGGTATCAAGACATTTGTGCTGCCCATTACATTACAAACCACAGGAGAGGGCAAATTCTTCAGCAGGATAGCGCTCCTACTCATACTTCAGCCTCCACATCAAAGCCCCTGAAAGCTAAGAAGGTCAAGGTGCTTCAGGATTGGCCAGCCCAGTCACCAGACATGAACATTATTGAGCATGTCTGGGGTAAGATGAAGGAGGAGGCATTGAAGATGAATCCAAAGAATCTCTGGGAGTCCTGCAAGAATGCTTTCTTTTCCATAAAGACATCAGAGACTTATTTTACATCTTGTAAAAAGGCGCATAGTATGTCCCCCATGCAAAATGAGTAAACTGTGTGTTGATGATCTGCAGCAGATGCTAAGTCACGCTGTTCTGTGTGTCTGTGTTTTGCTGTGCTCAGTGGAGAACGAGAGCCACTGTGATTTTGTGAAGCTGCGAGAGATGCTGATTCGAGTCAACATGCTGGATCTGAGAGAACAGACTCACGCCAGACACTACGAGCTTTACCGCCGCTGCAAACTGGAGGAGATGGGCTTTAAAGACACAGATGCAGACAGCGAACCCTTCAGGTACTGCAGAGAGGATAGAATTGTAGCATAAAAGGACATTATTTTGTTTATTTTGCTAGAATAGATTAAGTATAAGCTACATCCAGGAGGTTGTTACCAGAGAATAAAGATCTTTATTTTGATACAGCTGCACATGAGCCTAAATAACCTAGTTAAGCCTTTAAATGTCACTTTAAGCTGAATACTAGTATCTTGAACAATATCTAGTCAAATATTATGTGCTGTCATCATGGCAAAGATCAAAGAAATCAGTGATCAGAAATGAGTTATTAAAACTATTAGATTTAGAAATGTGTTGAGGAAATCTTCTCTCCGTTAAACAGAAATTGGGGAAAAATAAACGAGGCTAATGATTCTGACTTCAACTGTATCTGTCCTTGAATTCAGTCTTCAGGAGACATATGTGGCTAAGAGGAGAGAGTTTATTGGTGAGCTTCAGATGAAGGAGGAGCAGATGAGGCAGATGTTCGTCAATAAAGTGAAGGAGACTGAAGCGGAGCTAAAGGAGAAGGAGAGAGAAGTACGAACACTGCAAAGAATAAATTAATTTTGTATGATGTGGAGACATTATAGTATGTAGTGTACAGTAAGTCAAAATTATTCACTCAGCAGTGAGTTTTTTTATTAAATACTTGCCAAATGATGTCTAACAGAGCAAGGAATTTTTCACAGTATTTCCTATAATATTTTTTCTTCTGGAGAAAGTCTTACTTGTTTTATTTTGGCTAGAATAAAAGCAGAATTATCAGCCCTCTCGAATTATTAGCCCCTCTGTATGTTTTATATATATTTGATATAAAATTCCTTGCTCTGTTAAACATCATCTGGGATATATTTGAAAAAGAAAAAAGAAATACAGGAGAGCAAATAATATTGCCTTCAACTATGCAGTATACACTCAACGGCCACTTTATTAGGTACACCTCTTCAACTGCTTGTTAATGCAAATTTCTGATCAGCCAATCAAATGGCAGCAACTCAATGTATTTAGGCATGTAGACATGATCAAGACGATCTGCTGTAGTTCACAGCGAGCATCAGAATGGAGAAGAAAAGGGATTTAAGGGACTTTAAACGTGGCATGGTTGTTGATGCCAGATGACTGGTCTGAGTATTTCGGAAACTGCTGATCAACTAGGATTTTCACGCACAACCATCTCTAGGGTTTACAGAGAATGGTCTGAAAAAGAGAAAATATCCAGTGAGCGGCAGTTCTGTGGGCGCAAATGCCTTGTTGATGCCAGAGGTCAGAGAAGAATGGCCAGACTGGTTCCAGCTGATAGAAAGGCAACAGTAACTCAAATAAGCACTCGATACAGCCGAGGTCTGCAGAAGAGCATCTCTAAACACGTCCAACCTTGAGTCAGATGGGCTACAGCAGCAGAAGACCACACCGGGTGCCGCTCCTGTCAGCTAAGAACAGGAAACTGAGGCTACAATTCACACAGGCTCACCAACACTGGACAATAGAAGATTGGAGAAACGTTGCCTGGTCTGATGAGTCTCCATTTCTGCTGCCACATTCGGATGGTCGGGTCAGAAATTGGCATCAACAACATGAAAACATGGATCCATCCTAACTTGTATCAACGTTTCAGGCTGGTGGTGGTGGTGTAATGGTGTGGGGGATATTTTCTTGCCACACTTTGGGTCCATTAGTACCAATTGAGCATCGTGTCGACACCACAGTCTACCTGAGTATTGTTGCTGACCATGT
This sequence comes from Danio albolineatus, assembly GCA_903798035.1. NCBI lineage: Eukaryota > Metazoa > Chordata > Actinopteri > Cypriniformes > Danionidae > Danio > Danio albolineatus. Next base: position 88,666 of record CAIGQQ010028626.1, on the reverse strand, counting down.
CCATCCCTTTATGACCACAGTGTCCCCATCTTCTGATGGCTACTTCCCGCAGGATAACGCATCATGTCATAAAGCGTGAATCATCTCAGAGTAGTTTCTTGAACATGACAATGAGTTCACTGTCCTCAAATGGCCTCCACAGTCACCAGTTCTCAATCCAATAGAGCACCTTTGGGATGTGGTGGAACGGGAGATTCGCATGATGGATGTGCAGCCGACAAACCTGCAGCAACTGTGTGATACCATCATGTCAATATGGACCAAAATCTCTGAGGATTTTTTCCAGTAGCTTGTTGAATCTCTGCCATAAAGGATTAAGGCAGTTCTTAAAGCAAAAGGGGTCCAACCTGGTACTAGTAAGGTGTACCTAATAAAGTGAGTGTATGTGCGTGTGTGTGTGAATACCTCATGACTAAAAACTTGTGTTGTTTGCCTGTATAGGATTAACAAAATAACATAAAAACCTTCTCATTATAAAAAGGATTGAATGCATTAAAGTGATTGAGTATCTGAGTAATTAAGTGTTGCACTGCAGCTGCACGAGAGGTTTGAGATGCTGAAACGCACACATCAGGAGGAGAAGCGCAGCCTGGAGGAGAAGCGCAGAGATTTCGAGGAGGAGATGAACACCTTCAACAGGAGGAAAGTGGCTGCAGAAACGCTTCAGTCGCTGCAGGGCTCCACAGGCCTCAAAAAAGACAAAGAGAA
>CAIGQQ010028626.1:22359-33749 GCA_903798035.1 Danio albolineatus | reverse complement strand
TTTATTATTTTTAAATTCACGAGTTGCGTTTTGAATTTATGAGCTGAATTTGCATATTTATGAATTTTATTTTTAAATTCATGAGTTGCGTTTTGAATTTATGAATTGGATTTTCATATTTATGAATTTAATTTAATTCACGAACTGTGTTTAGAATTTATGAATTGAATTTGCATATTCATAAGTTGTATTTTTAAATTCACAAATTGCGTTTGCGAATTTATGAATTATGTTTTAAATATACAAATTAAATTTTGTAAATGTATTATTTTTTAGACTGATCTGGCTCCATACAAAAGCTCTTTACAATAAAGGCATTGTTGCAGTGTAAAGCTTGTCTGTTATTTGAGGTCAATAAAGCGAATGTCCATGATGAGCAGCGTGTGTCGTGGCAGCGGTCTGGGAGCGGGTGAAAGCACTGTCATGACCTGCGCTTGCGTGTCCACCGCCGTCACCACAATAAAACCACAAGCAGGACTCTCCAAAATCCCCCGACTCTGACCCACCTCGGCCTCATCGTCCACTGAACTCACACTCAACACATGATGTGTCAAATCTCGGCCGGGACTCACCGGCACCAATTTGAGCTGCGTATCGTCTTGGGACATTCCCAGAGGGAGACAAGAGTCCGGAATCGACGGCGCGCCGATTTTATAAATGCGCACATCTGAAAAGCGCACATCGAAAGCGTGAGGGTAAAACGACGTTCCTCTGAAGCCGTAGAAATATTCGCGGATCTTTTCGTCGCGTGTTTCTCGCCGGCAGTCTTTGGAGCGCTCCACTACTCCACCAGATTTTGGGAGTAAAACGACACGGACAAAGTGTGGCAGGTCCCGTTTCAGCTCATTATACAGACGCTCCTGGTCCAGGACGAGAACCACATCCACCTGGAAGTAGATAGATATTTAGTAACTTATTATATCGTGATAAAGTACATGCACAATATTGCTATACAGCTGAGGGCAAAATTATTAATGATTAGAATCTTTTTCAAATATATCTCAAGTGATGTTTGATGGTGTGAGAATCTTTTCACAGTATTTCTGATATTTTTTCTTTTGGAGAAAGCCTTATTTGTTTTATTTCGGCTAGAATAAAAGCAATTAGCATTTTTTAAAAGCATTTTAAGGTCAATGTTATTGACTGTTCAATAATAATAATAATAATAATAATAATTACAATAATAAAAATAATAATAATAATATTATTATTATTATTATTGTTGACTGGCTGTTCATCAAGACAAGGACAAGGTTTGTTTGAGCCCGGGCTGACCATGGCTTGTTATTATATGTATATAGTATTATGGTGTAATGTCTCAGCTGTGCATTTAAAAATGGCGCTTCTTTCTTTTTCATTCTCTTGCTTGTGTATGCACTAGTGACGCTTCTCTCTTTGTTTTTTGTTTTTTTTAATAATTGTTTTTTCGGGGGTTTCACCTTTAATGGACAGGACAGAATGGAATATTGACAGGAAAGCCTGGGGAGCAGAGAGAGGGGAAGGATCGGCACAGGACCGTGAGGCGGAAATCAAACTCGGGTCGCCGTGAACACCGGAGTGCATGTGTCAACGAACTAACCACTACACCACTGGCGCCAACGTGACACTTCTCTCTAAACCAATAGTGTTCAGCTGCGAGTCTTGCTCTGCCTTTTGGCACCCTTTTGTTGTGATAGGCACCCATTGCAAAGGGTACTCAAAAAGTGGTACGGTACGGTTACCTTTTAGCTACCTTTTGACAGTGGAAACAGCCATAGAAGCGTACCGAACCATACCGTACCACTCGGTGGAAACGGGCCATTAGTCACGTCTTTGTGGATTATGTCAAGACATATTGCTTTTTCAAGTTGATCAACTCGATCTCTCAACATGTATGAAGGACGTAGAAACCTGCCGTTTGAAAAATGGCGCCGATCTTAGTTGGGTTTGACGAACAGAGGTGAAATCTGTAGAAGTGAAAAGTGAAAGCACCCGCCCTCATTACATCAGCACCGGGCTTGTTGAACATATAACTATAATATGGCTATTTCTCATTGTGGATTTAATACATAAACTAATGTTTACTAATGAGACTTTACTGTAAAGCGTTGCCTATTGTACTTTATCATCCTTTTGCAATTTTATTTGTTTAAAACATTTATTTACTCTAAAGTTGTGTATTATGATGCCATTTTAGTGCCATGTTCAATATTTTTTTTTCAAAAAAATCGAAAGTTACGAGATTAAAGTCATAATATTTCGAGAATAAGGTTGAAATATTACAATAATAAACTCAAAATATTATGAGTGAAGACGTAGTAATTCAATTCAATTCATCTTTATTTGTATAGCGCTTTTACAATGTAGATTGTGTCAAAGCAGCTTCACATGCATTATAAAAAAAGTCAGTCCAGTACAAGATGAATTTTGTGGGGTGTTTTTGAGGAAACAACACGTAGTAAAATGAGTTTGCAGGATTTGTTAACTCCGTGCTGATGCGACAAAAGACAAAGAATTTCCTAACCGAAAGTGGGATTTAGGTCTCATGGTGGTGCAGTGGGTAGCACAATCGCCTCACAGCAAGAAGGTCACTGGTTCGAGCATCGGCTTGGTCAGTTGCCATTTCTGTGTGGAGTTTCCTCCGGTTTCCCCCACAAGTCAAAAGACATGTAGTATAGTTGAATTGCGTAAGCTAAATTGTCTGTAGTGTATGAGTGTGTTTGGATGTTTCCCAGTGATGGGTTGCAGCTGGTAGGGCATCCGCTGCGTAAAACATATGCTGGACAAGTTCATTCCGCTGTGGCGACCCCTGATTAATAAAAGTGACTGAGCCGAAAACAAAATGAATGAATGAAAAGTAGGATTTAACCAAACATTTCGACTTTATTCCCAAAATATAACGAATTTATTCTCATAATGTTTGACTTTATTCAGAAAATGTCAACTTTATTCTCAAAATATTTGGATTAGATTCGATTTTTTTAGTTTATTGCCATATCAGCTTCTATGTCATGGTAAAATTTAAATTTTGAAATAATATGACTTTAATCTCATAACTTCAGATTAACATTTTTTTAAAGGTTGCAACACCCTCGTAGTATATAACAAAGAATTACACAAAGTACTTTTTGGGATATTACAACTGGTGAAGTCATCTTGATGACACTGCATATTATGATAAAATCTTAAGCAATTAACCACTACAATAAAATGTGAGTGTACCTGGAAGGCTGAAGCGCAGTGGACCAGAGCCTGGTATCCAGAGCCTTTGACCCAGCCACAGGTGTTGATGATGCAGCCGCCAACGCTAGCTCTGCGGTTCACCTCACAGCGCTGGGAAAACGCTTCTGCAAGGCTTGAAGTCAGCTGTACACACAATGAGAAAATAACAATCAACCTCTAATGATAATAACTAATTAATTCATTTGTAATCACACTTGATAAAAACAGTCTGCAGAAACACTTTGATTGACATTCTCACTTAGTACATGTCATCAGAGGGGGCAAGCCCCGCCCACTAGTGAACATCTCTCCCTGATTAACACAGGACGTTAGTCCTGTTTTTTAATAAGCCACTACGCTGACACACAGGTGTTTGTAGCTCTGCCCTCTTTTGAAAACAGCACAATCTCATTTGAATTTAAAGTGACAGTCACCAAAACAGCACAATTTGGCTCAAAGCCTACAAGGTTCAGTTTCAAAGAGTTGTTAAACATTATTTGTGTGGTATTTTGAGCTGAAACTTCACACACACACACACACACACTCTAGGGACATTTTTTTTATTTATTATTATTTATTTATTGCCACATCAGCAACGTATAGCTATTTTATGGCAAGATGTGTGTATATATATATATATATATATATATATATATATATATATATATATGAAGAGTTTCGTTGCAAAACGAGATCTATCCATTTTGAGAAATGTTGGTTATTTGACATTATTATTGAAGACATCAACAGTCAACTTTATTCACAATTTCTGTACATTAAACTATTACTGGAGCTCAGTGAAGGCCAGGGACACATATTCTTCAAATCCAGGATATTTTTTATTATATTTTATGTCCATAAATAGTTCATAAATAAGTCAAAAAGCATGCCAAAATGCAACATATTTATCTTAACATTGTCAATTGTCATCTTAAATTGATTAAAATTAATAAAAACTATATGGAACAGTATATACAAAGATTGATTATTAATAATAATATTCTGAGTTAGTTAGTTAGTTTTGGCCAGAACGTACACAATATAACATAATATAACTTTTTCTTTTGTTTTTTGCTGGGGCACCAATGGCTTTAAGCAGCTTCACTGTGGCATTTGAAGAAATTTTTTGGATCATCAGTGGAAAAATTAACAATAATTTATCAATAGATCGTAAATATTCATAATATTCAAAAACAGAATGCCATAATAAACATAATGAGACTATGGCGTGTGCCAGTAATCCAGGCCAGTCCCTGAATGAAAAGGTCGGATAACAACATACCGGCTGAGCTGTCAGAGCAAACTAACTGCAGGATGTTTATCGTTTCAACCATTCTTAAACAGTTTCGGACTAATTGTGATTAGTTATCATATAGATAAGTCAGATTAGGTTAGTTAAATTAACGACTTGTAGCTTGTTACAGAAAGAGTGGAGGCTCCTGAACACCGCTGCTGAAAACCTTTATGATCAGAGCAGGTGGAGCCGCAATGGCGCAGTTCCTGTTTCACCGAGTCCACGGACACAAGCTCGCCTCGTCTCTTCATATTTAATGACTTATTTCACTGTAATAATAATAATAAGCTATTATTATTATTATTATTATTATTATTATTATTATTATTATTATTATTATGCAGCTGGAATGACCGGCTCCAATCCGTCATCAAAATCCATGAGGTTTGCTCGACTCTGAAGCTTTGATTCTCTGACTGACAGACGGACGTAACCTGTGACTGACAGCTCGCCTACAGTATAAACAATTAAATGGCAAAAGTTTTTAGTTAGTGAATCCTCTTTTTAAAAACATATGTTTTTTGTTGTGATATTATCGTTAAATCAATGAGCAAACTCGGAGCACTTCGCTGGCGGTGACTCTCCTCCCAGGGGATGCTGAGCTCGCGCATATAGCTGTTCTATATATAACAGTTCTATAACTGTTATATCGCATTTTGCAAAGAAACTGGTCTGGCGGATATCACGTTTTGTGAAAAAATAAATTTTGTAGTAGTATCTAAAATGTCCATTCTTAAATTGTGTTAATGGCAGCAATTCACACATAAATAAAGGAACATCTGAACAGTGATTTCCAATCATAAAAAGCAAATGTCAAAAAATGGCGTTTTTATATATATATATTATATTATATAAATAAATATAAATATTACATGATAAAAACAAATTCGCATTACAATAAAAAGTTACTTAGTTAAATATATAAAATTAATAAATAAAATTCATACAAAAATATATTCAAAGTTAAATATGATTTTTCACTTCCACTCGAGGGACATAAAGAGACTTATTTTACATCTTGTAAAAAGGGCGTGATAGGTCTCCTTTAACAGTGTTACTAGTCACTAATTGCTTTTCATGTAATTAATACTGATACCGTTTCTATGCAATTATTATTTAAATGCAAAAAATAATTCATTAATATTACAATGCATCCAGTGAGTAAAAACATTCCCTCAGCTACTGCTATAAAAATAAATTTGATATTTCAGTCACACTTTATAATATGGTTTAATTAGTTAATGTATTTACTAACATGAACTGATGATGTGTTAATTGTTAAAAATTCCTGTATTTATTAATCATAGTTCAATCACAGCATTTAATAATACCAGACTTTATTAATCATAGTTCAACATTTACTAATGCATTAAGAAGTTCAAAATTCGTACTTGTTAACATTAGCTAATGCATCATGAGTTAACATAAATTATGAGTGAACTGGATTTTCATTAACTAACATGAACAAATACTGTAATAAATAGTGTTGTTCATTGTTTGTTCATGTTAGCAAATGCAGTAACTAACCCTAACCCCACAGACTATCAGGCTGACGAACACTTCACACACCTTACACAAACTCTTTTTATACCCCTCACTGCACACCATCAACATGTAGCATGCACTGCACTTTAATCAATCCATACTTAAAACAATACTGCTTACAACTACGGGTACACCTATTCACATGTTCATTGTCTTCTACGTACTGCTGTCAACATTGCTGATTGTACATTGCTTTGTTTCCTTTTGGGAGTACGTTGTTGTATTTTGCACTGTGTGTATTTTGCATCGTCTGTATTTTTGCACTGTTGTTGTATTTGCACTGTATTTTTGCACTGTCTGGAGCCAGCACCTAAGCTTTTCACTCATCATAGCACACATGCTGCTGATGATGTGACAATAAAAGTGATTTGATTAATACAACCTTACTGTAAAGTGTTACCAATATTTCTATAAAAACCACACTATGTAGTTGCATTAGGAGAACGATTGATGCATCTTCTCTTGTTCCTTATTGATTATACAATCCTAGCATGGTTAGTTGCTCATTAAATCAGCTCAATCTGTGCCAGTGATATAGAGGCCAAAGCGGATGTGTAAAAACAACACTCCCTTAAGTGCATCGGTGTCATTATTACCTTGTTGTAAAGTTTGATGTTTGTTCCTGGAGTGGTGGAGCCGAAATGAAACACGAGCGGTGCCTGAACTGAGAAACCTTCTTCAACATCAGCAGGACGCTCGATGCACAGAGCTGACATGGTTCCAGGAACAGAGACCTGCAAGCCAGAACAATTAATCATGCATGTGCAGTTGAAGTCAGAATGATTCGCCCTCCTGTGAATTTCTTTTCTTTCAGCGATGTTTAACAGATTCAGGAGTTTTTCGCAGTATTTCCTATAATATTTTTTCTTCTGGAGAAAGTCTTATTTGTTTTATTTCGGCTAGAATAAAAGAAATTTTTGATTTAAAAAAAAAAAAAACATTTTAAGGTCAGTATTATTAGCCCCCTTAAGCAATATTAGTTTTCGATTGTCTACAGAACAAATCACTGTTATACATTGACTTGATGCGATGCAAAACGTCCAAAGAAATGATGCCATGGTATCCATAATCCTGGACCAGGCCGCATCCTAAAGCTGATGCTGTGTTGGTCATGGAGGAGCGGAGAGCATGAGACCGATTCCTGAAAGACCACAGCGAGAAGACGAGTCCCTGCTTTGATCCTGTGGGCCAGCCTGATCACCCACCAGTGACATACTCATACCTGGAGTTCTCCACGATGGACGTTCAGCGTTCTTCACAAGAAGTTTGGCCAGACGAGAAATAGTCGTACACAAGAGCCTGGTTTCTCTCGAGGTTTTTTTTCCCCTTCACTTTATTCAACTGGTAAAGTTGGTTTCTCGTCATTGTCGCCACTGGCTGGTTGGGTTTGGGACTTGTGGAGCCGCACATCGATGGATTTGCCTTTCAGTGTTTGAAATTTAATCACCTCAGAACTAAAACTAAACCTAAACTCTGAAAACTGGACTGACACGGTTTCAATGTACTAAAATGTCTATGTGAAGCTGCTTTGACAAAATCTACATTGTAAAAGCACTATAGAAATAAACATGAATTGAATTGACTTGCCTAATTACCCTAATTAACATAGTTAAGCATATTACTTTAAGCTGAATACTAGTATATTAAAAAATATCTAGTACAATATTATGTGCTGTCATCATGGCTAGGCCTGTCACAATAATCAATATAGACTCATCGTACAATACATAAACATGAGCTCAATAATTTTTGGTGATGCAATATATATCGCCCATACATAAAAAACAATTCTTGCAACATTTTAGCTGATTGCACAGCCTCTCTATCTCTACTGGAGGTGTCAGTATGGTTTAAAAACACTATAGCATTTACCATAAATAATTAAAGTATATTTTGATGTGGGTGCCTGACAACTGAAAATACATCTGGTAGCAGATATCGCAGACTCTGTTACTTTTTACCTTGCTTTTTTATTTTATTTTATTTTTTAAACATTTATTATTCTTTGTTTTGGATATGCGTTTTCACATTCTGATTCCAATGCCTAATCATTAAATTATGAAAATTATTAAATTAAATGTTCTAAAGAACAAAATATTATGTGTTCTTTTGAAGAGTGTACTTGCGTTATGATGCTATTATATTGTCATTCTGGCATTATATAATGCGTGGCCTAAAATGGTCTTAAAATGATAATAATATCATTTATCGCAATATATTTTGGTGCAATATATCGTACAACAAAAATAGATATCGTGACAGGCCTAATCATGGCAAAGATAAAATAAATCAGTTATTAGTAATATTATGTTTAGAAATGGGTTGGAAAAATCTACTCTCCGTTAAACAGAAATTAGGAAAAAAACATACAGGAGGGCTAATAATACTTCAACTGTAGATCTTCATTTCTTAATAAGCCTGTTATGTTTAGAAGATGCTGCATCGATCGCTTGGACATCATTTACTTACACTGCTCTGGCCCACGTCCAGTTCCACTAGTGTAGGTCTGCGTCCCAGTCGCACTGCATAATTCAGCAGCATCCGACATACTGTTGACTTTCCAACATCGGTTGGGCCGACGACCATAACCTATGATGACAAACACAGATTAACCAGATATTCAATATTTAAATAACAAGTAAGAGCAGTTTATGCTTTATATTATTAACAATAGTTTATATTAATAATTTATATTTTTTTTATTATTTATATTATTTTATTTTATATTATTCACAGTTTATATTATTTTTGGTCATTTATTTCCAGCTGAAAGCTAAATTATTAGCTCTGCTGTGCCATTTTAATACTTTTTTCAAATATTTTCCAAATGATGTTTAACAGAGCAAGGAATTTTTCACATTTATTCCTATAATATTTTTTCTTCTGGAAAAAGTCTTATTTGTTTTATTTCTAGTTTTTTTTTTTTTTAACCATTTTAAGGTCAATTTTATTAACCCCCTTCAGCAATATTTTTTTTTGATTGCCTACATCAGAGATGCCCAAAGTAGGGCCCGCGGGCCAAAGTTGTCCCCTTGTAAAATTTGTAAAATTTAGTTTGGCCCACCATCTGAGAGGACAGTGAGAATGATGGAGAGAGCTGGGGTAAATGCCTTTAACCCAGAGATAATTTCTAGTTTAACGCAACCTTTTTTTGTTCATTTTATTGCTGAGCTACAAAAAAAGTAATCTGAAATTTAAAACTTCAATTAAATGTTGAAAATAAATCAGAGTTTCTAAAATGTAAATACTGTCGCTCGACGCATAGAGGACTTTTCAGAAGCAAATCAAGCGAAAACTAGTGTAATTCTGTTATGAAAAGGATTTTTACTGTATAAAGTTCATTGTAAAAGGTAAAAAAATACTGTATCAGTAAACATAAACAATGTTTCTAGTCAGTTTAAATATTATTAAATAAATTAGGAAATTAACCATGGCAACTATATTTACCTTCGGCCCACTAGCCTCAATCAGGTTTGGTTTTTGGCCCTTCATGAGAAAAAGTTTGGGCATCCCCACCTACATATATAAGGGAGCTAATAATTCAGGAGCGCCATATATTATCAAAGGCTGTATAATAACAAATATAACTGTATATTTAACTTTATAAAAAAGAAAATAAATAAATGGCAAACATCAATCTACGTCTGAAAATTTTCAGATCTAAGTCTCAAAATAAAAGTTGTATTATATCGTAACAAACCACCTAACTTAAGCTAGTTAAGCCTTTAAATTGCACTTTAGTTAAATAAAATGCTAATCTGCACATATTGTATATTTACTTGTTTTGTCTACATACTTACATTGTCTTGTCTGTTTGTAGCGAGTATGTAACATGCTGTTATGGAGGAAGATATCAGATCTAAGTCTCACAATAAAGATGTATCATATCGTTTCGTAACAAACCACTGATGTCCAATGACTTTCTTAATTACCCTAACCTGCCTAGTTAACCTAATTAACCTAGTTAAGCCTTTAAATGTCACTGTAAGCTGCATACTAGTAACTTGCAAAATAACTAGTAAAATATTATGTGCTGTCATAATGGCAAAGATAAAATAAATCAGTTATTAGAAAAGAGTTATTAAAACTATTATGTTTAGAAATGTTGAAAAAATCCTTCTGTTAAACGGCATGTGGTAAATAATTCAAAATAAATAATTTCAATAATAATTTGCAAATAATTCGGTCTTCAGCTGTGTGTTCACGTACCCGGGGGCCTCTCTCGTTGTCTTTCTCCGCCTGCCGTCTCATCTGCTCTAGAGCCGCATGTGTGTTCAGATACAGCAGCATGGGGGTATCTTTGGACACATAAGCCACCTGTATTTACAGAAAAACAAGTCATTTTTGAGTTTGTTACTGTCATTAAAGCGTGTGTGAAATCTAAATTTACAATGTTTATTTTACAAGCGCACATTGATATTCTGTAGGTAAACAAAACGTGCAAGTTAATCCTCTTAAAAGAAGTTTGTTAATAATAATCTTTAATCAAAGTCTGAGTACAATCCAGTATCGGACTATGCATGTTCGCATAGTAGCAGCCCCTAAGTAGCAGCATACTCCATTTTCTCATTTTCCCAAGCTCAGCTCAACAAAGGCTGTTCTTTCTTCGTCAGCTGAAGACGTTCAACCTCCCAAAGGAGCTTCTGAAACAGTTCTACACCTCCATCACTGAATCAGTCATCTGCACTTCAATAACTGTCTGGTTTAGCTCAGCTACCAAATCTGACCTTCGAAGACTACGTCGAATACTTGGGACTGCTGAGCGAATCATTGGTACAACCCTCCCTACTCTCCAAGAACTGTACTTATCCAGAGCGAGCAGAAGGGCTGCCAAAATCACTCTGGACCGCTCACACCCAGCACACTGCCTCTTTGAACTGTTACCTTCTGGTGGACGCTACAGAGCACTGCGCACCAGAACAGCCCCACACAGAAACAGTTTCTTCCCTCAGGCAATCCATCTCATGAACACTTGATGATAATAATCGTGGAACCAACATCACCACTTGCTATACACTTCTTACACACACATACAGTTATTTAACAACACACTTTACATGCCAATTTGCACATAACAGCTGCATATATACTGTTGTATATAGTAATACACCTGTACATACACTTGTCCATTTGTATATTTAACACTTACGTCTATTTTTAAAATATATTTATTATCTCTTTTTTGTGCTCTCTCTGTAATTCTGTTGCACCGTAGAAGCTCTTACATATGCACACAGACTTTTCATTTTCAGTCAGCCAGCTCAAGTGCTTACAAAAATGACAAAATCGCCACGTTAAAGATCTGATTTCTTTAAAAATCAGTGATCTTAATTGCTTGATTGACATAGAT
>CAIGQQ010028626.1:12322-22349 GCA_903798035.1 Danio albolineatus | reverse complement strand
CCCTCCACTTGTTTGAGCTTCTTTCTTCTGTTGAATGCAAAAGAAGATATTTAGAATTTTTTTTAACTCTGTAATTATTGACTTACTATTTGTTTTTCTTACTATGGAATTCAATGGTTACCGGTTTTCAGCATTTTTCAAAATATCTTCTTTTGTGTTTAACAGAAAAAGGAAACCCATAATGGTTTATGACCTATTGAGGGAGAGTAAATGGTGAGCCATTTTTTGGGTGAACTACCCCCATAATCTTATACAGTATATAGTGTTTATTAAACCATACATGGCACAGGTTTAAAGAGACAGTTCACCCAAAAATGAACATTCTGTCATTGTTTATTCACCCTCTACTTGTTTAAACATGCTTCAGTTTCTTTCTTCTGTTGAACACAAAATAAGTTATTTTGAAATCTCTTTAATTATTGACTCCGTATTTGTTTGTTTTTTCCAATTCACCTTTATTTCTATAGCGCTTTTACGATGTTGATTGTGTCAAAGCAGCTTCACATAGAAGACTATAGCAAATTGAAACAGTGTCAGTCCAGTTTTCAGAGTTGAAGTTAAGTTTTTCCTATTATGGAAGTCAACGGTTACTGATTTTTAGCATTTTTCAAAATATTTTATATTAAGAGTTTAAAGAAAAGGGAAACTCGTAAGTTTGGAACAACTTGAGGGAGAGTAAATAGTGAGTAAATTCTCATTTTTGGCTGAACTATCCCTTTAATCATTCATTTAGTGTCTATGGGAATCTTGCATTTTAAAGGAATAGATCACTGAAATACATACTATGTATACAGTGAGGGAAAAAAAAATATTTGAACCCTAGTTGATTTTGTAAGTTTGCCCGCTAACAAAGAAATGATCAGTCTATAATGTCAATGGTAGGTTTATTTGAACAGTGAGAGACACAACAATAACAAAACAATCCAGAAAAATGTGTTTCAAAAAAACTTAGAAATTATTTGATATTATTATTTTATAGAAAGTATTTGATCCCCTATCCGTCAGCAAGATCTCTGGCTCCCAGGTGGATCTTATACAGGTAACGAGCTGACATTGGCAGCCCTCTCAGCTTGTTACCTGTATAAAAAAGACCTGTCCACAGAAGCAATCAATCAATCCAGATTCCAAACGCTTCACCATGGCCAGGACCAAAGAGCTTTCCAAGGATCTCAGGGACAAGATTGTGGACCTACACATGGCTGGAATGGGCTACGAGACCATCGCCAAGCAGCTGGGTGAGAAGGTGACAACAGTTGGTGCAATTTTTGGCAATTGGAAGAAACATAAATGAACTGCCGATCTCCCTCGGTCTGGAGCTCCATGCAAGATCTCACCTCGTGGAGTTTCAATGATAATGAGAACGATGAGGAATCAGCCCAGAACTACTCGGGAGGAACTTGTCAATGATCTCAAGGCAGCTGGGACCATAGTCACCAAAAAAACTGTTGGTAACGCGCTACACCGTGAAGGACTGAAATCCTGCTGTGAGCAAGAAAGCCCAAAAGCCCGTTTGGAGTTTGCCACTGAACATCTGCCTGATTCAGAGGAGGACTGGGTGAAAGTGTTGTGGTCAGATGAGACCAAAATCCAGCTCTTTGGCATCACCTCAACTCGCCGTGTTTGGAGGAGGAGGAACGCTGCCTATGACTCCAAAAACACCATCCCCACCGTCAAATATGGAGGTGGAAACTTTATGCTTTGGGGGTGTTTTTCTGCCAAGGGGACAGGACAATTGCACCGCATCAAAGGGAGGATGGATGGGGCCATGTACCGTCAAATGTTGGGTGAGAACCTCCTTCCCTCAGTCAGGGCATTGAAAATGCGTCGTGTTTGGGTACTCCAGCATGACAATGATCCAAAACACATGGCCAAGGCAACAAAGGATTGGCTCAAGAAGAAGCATATTATGGTAATGGAGTGGCCTAGTCAGTCTCCAGAACTTAATCCCATAGAAATTCAGTGGAGGGAGCTGAAGGTTCGAGTTGCCAAACATCAGCCACGAAACATTAATGACTTGGAGAGGATCTGCAAAGAGGAGTGGGCCAAAATCCCCCCTGAGATGTGTGCAAACCTTGTGGACAAGTACAGCAAACGGCTGACCTCTGTGATTGCCAACAAAGGTTTCGCCACCAAGTACTAAAGCACGTTTTTCAAAGGGATCATATACTTATTTCATTCATAGAAATGCAAATTAATTTCTATCTTTTTTTGAAACACATTTTTCTGTATTTTTTTGTTATTGTTGTGTCTCACTGTTCAAATAAACCTACCATTAAAATTATAGACTGATCATTTCTTTGTTAGTGGGCAAACTTACAAAATCAGCTGGGGTTCAAATCATTTTTAAAATATTTATATATTTCTTTTTTTTGTTTTTGTTGTTAAATTACTCAGCCTCACGCAGAGTATTAGCCTCCTGGGACCCACAACTGTACATCTGTCCACTGTAGAGGACATTATATTTTAGTTACTTTCAGATCATACATTCTCCAGAATAAAAAATATTATAGGAAATACTGTGAAAAATTCCTTGCTCTGTTAAATATCATTTAGGAAATATTTGGAAACGAAAATTAATTCACAGGCGGGCGAGTAATTTTGATGGTGTATGTATAGTGAGAGAGCGAGCGAGCAATATATTGAACACCTCTATTCAGATTTCAACAATATATAAATACAGATATCTCTATTTTTTATAAGTCAGATATACCTATAACAGTCTGTGGTTTTTTTCTTTTGCTGAAAAAAATATTTATTGAAGCTTGTTAATTCTTCTTGATCCTCGTTTTATGTATTTTTCCTCCTCTTATACACTTCATGTGTTGTTTTTACTCAGAATTGAAGTTCAATATTTGTTGTGCTGATGGTAATTATAATATTTTTTCCACGTTGCTGATACAGTATTTAATAATATGGTAACTGTGAATAAATCCCTTCCAAATGCACACGTGCACACCTCGTTTTATTATAAATCATATCTAAATGTAAAGGAAAGACTTAGAAGTGAATAGAGTCAGAAGAGAACTAAATTATTCTTGAGTTTTTGTTGAATTTATTTTTATTTACTCCATAATTCATTCATTTTCCTTCGGCTCAGTCTCTTTACTCATCAGGGGTCGCCACAGTGGAATGAACGGCCAACTCATCCAGCATATGTTTTACACAGTGGATGCCGTTCCAGCTGCAACCCAGTACTGAGAAACACCCATGCGCACTCATTCACACTCATACACTATGGCCAATTTAGTTTATTCAATTCACCTATAGCGCATGTCTTTGGACTGTGGGGGAAACCGGAGCACCCGGAGGAAACCCACGCCAACACGGGGAGAACATGCAAACTCCACACAGAAATGCCAACTGACCCAGCTGAGGCTCAAACCAGTGATCTTCTTGCTGTCAGGGGGCAGTGCTAACCACTGAGCCACCGTGCCACCCCTATTTCATAATTTAATAATTAATGCTTTAACGCTCTATGAAATATGCTTTGCCATTTATTTACAATAATATTCTTGAGCTATTCAACAGATAAACATCAACATTGATTAACTGAGCATTCGCATCGCTTTAATGAATTAGCTGAACCAGTTTACAGCAGATCTTAGATCAGTTTTTATGTAAATAATTAAACTGAAAGGCAGCGGGGTGACTCAGTTGTTAGCGCTGTAGCCTCACAGCAAAAGTGTCGCTGGTTTGAGCCCCGACTGGCTCAGTTGGCATTTCTGTGTGGAGTTTGCATGTTCTCCCCGTGTTGACATGGGTTTCCTCCAGGTGCTCCGGTTTCCCCAACAGTCCAAACACATGCGCTATAGGTGAGTTGAATAAAGTAAATTGTCCCTAGTGTATGGGTGTGTGTGTGAATGAGTGTGTATGGATGTTTCCCAGTACTGGGTTGCAGCTGGATGGCCATCCGCTGCGTAAAACACATGCTGGATAAGTTGGCAGTTCATTATGTGTGATGACCCCTGATAAATAAAGGGACTAAGCAGAAGGAAAATGAATAAATGAATAAATATTTTTGCCAGATATTTTTTCTTTCAGTGCCCTTAATTTTATTTTTTTGTTGTTGTTGTTTTAAATAAAAGCTTGAAAAACAGTAATGCTTAATAGTTAGAAATACAGGCATAAAATAAAAGTTAAATACATATGTATGAAATAAAAATATTACAAGAGAAAAACAGAATAAAATAGTGATCATATAAAAATAATAAATGAGAATGACATTACAGTAACATTAATAATATATATATTTTTTAAATGTATCTCGGTATATTATTTCAGGAGCCTTTTTTGGTTTCTTAATTCTTAGAAATAAAGTCATTCATTCTTTAATTCATTTCCCTTTGGCTCAGTCCCTTTATTAATCTGGAGTCGCCACAGCGGAATGAACCGGCAACTTATCCAGCATATGTTTTACACAGCGGATGCCCTTCCCAGTACTGGGAAACATCCATATACAGGGAGTGCAGAATTATTAGGCAAATGAGTATTTTGACCACATCATCCTCTTTATGCATGTTGTCTTACTCCAAGCTGTATAGGCTGGAAAGCCTACTACCAATGAAGCATATTAGGTGATGTGCATCTCTGTAATGAGAAGGGGTGTGGTGCAATGACATCAACACCCTATATCAGGTGTGCAGAATTATTAGGCAACTTCCTTTCCTTTGGCAAAATGGGTCAAAAGAAGGACTTGACAGGCTCAGAAAAGTCAAAAATAGTGAGATATCTTGCAGAGGGATGCAGCACTCTTAAAACTGCCAAGCTTCTGAAGCGTGATCATCCAACAATCAAGCGTTTCATTCAAAATAGTCAACAGGGTCGCAAGAAGCGTGTGGAAAAACCAAGGCGCAAAATAACTGCCCATGAGCTGAGAAAAGTCAAGCGTGCAGCTGCCAAGATGCCACTCGCCACCAGTTTTGCCATATTTCAGAGCTGCAACATCACTGGAGTGCTCAAAAGCACAAGGTGTGCAATACTCAGAGACATGGCCAAGGTAAGAAAGGCTGAAAAACCACCACCACTGAACAAGACACACAAGCTGAAACATCAAGACTGGGCCAAGAAATATCTCAAGACTGATTTTTCTAAGGTTTTATGGACTGATGAAATGAGAGTGAGTCTTGATGGGCCAGATGGATGGGCTCGTGGCTGAATCGGTAAAGGGCAGAGAGCTCCATCCGACTCAGACGCCAGCAAGGTGGAGGTGGAGTACTGGTTTGGGCTGGTATCATCAAAGATGAGCTTGTGGGGCCTTTTCAGGTTGAGGATGGAGTCAAGCTCAACTCCCAGTCCTACTGCCAGTTTCTGGAAGACACCTTCTTCAAGCAGTGGTACAGGAAGAAGTCTGCATCCTTCAAGAAAAACATGATCTTCATGCAGGACAATGCTCCATCATAGCGTCCAAGTACTCCACAGCGTGGCTGGCAAGAAAGGGTCTAAAAGAAGAAAAACTAATGACATGGCCTCCTTGTTCACCTGATCTGAACCCCATAGAGAACCTGTGGTCCATCATCAATGTGAGATTTACAAGGAGAGAAAACAGTACACCTCTCTGAACAGTGTCTGGGAGGCTGTGGTTGCTGCTGCACGCAATGTTGATGGTGAACAGATCAAAACACTAACAGAATGCATGGATGGCAGGCTTTTGAGTGTCCTTGCAAAGAAAGGTGGCTTTATTGGTCACTGATTTGTTTTTGTTTTGTTTTTGAATGTCAGAAATGTACATTTGTGAATGCTGAGATGTTATATTGGTTTCACTGGTGAAAATAAATCATTGAAATGGGTATATATTTGTTTTTTGTTAAGTTGCCTAATAATTCTGCACAGTAATAGTCACCTGCACACACAGATATCCTCCTAAAATAGCTAAAACTAAAAACAAACTAAAAACTACTTCCAAAAATATTCAGCTTTGATATTAATGAGTTTTTGGGTTCACTGAGAACCTGGTTGTTGTCCAATAATAAAATTAATCCTCAAAAATACAACTTGCCTAATAATTCTGCACTCCCTGTACACTCTCACATTCACACTCATGCACTACGGGCAATTTAGTTTATTCAACTCACCTATAGTGCATGTGTTTGGACTGTGGAGGAAACCCACACCAACATCGGGAGAACATGCAAACTCCACACAGAAACGCCAACTGACCCAGCTTGGGCTCAAACCAGCTTGCTGTGAGGTGACAGTGCTACCAACTGAGCCACCATGTCGCCTAAAATTATTACATAAATGTTCAAATGTGTATTTTAGACTAAGTGAAGTACGTCGTTGGCAGAATTTCTTTCCGCGATCTGAAGGGTTAATACGTAATCCATGACGTCACTCTCCAGAAGGCATCGCTCGGGTGGCGCATCATCACTTCAGCCGGTCTGATTTCACATTTAAAAGGTTTGGGTGTTATTTAAATGATCTAAATATACTTGATAGATTTTATAGGATGTGTATATGTTCAAGCGAACGGCAGGAGTTTGAGCGGAGACTGTAATAATGGCTAATGTTTGGTTTGTTTACCTCATCAGCTGTGCGCGTCCGCTAACTCCAGCTAACCGCAGCAATTTGAAGATACTACTTAATATTGAACTGTTTTGCAATTTATTGTGTATATTGACTTAGTCCATATTTAAGATTACACTGTTATTTTTATACACTATATTTGACGTGTTTCAGCTAAACATCATGTCACTGTTAGCGGTTTATTCAGACGTGTAGCGCCTAGCATTGCAGCATCTTTGCGTTAGACATCATGTTCATACTGAATGCTTCTTTGCTAACTGTTATTCCCAGTTTCCATCAGGCCTTGAGCTCATATTGAAGTGTCCACTCGAGCCGCAGCCCTGCATTTCACAACACAAGACGAGTATTTCACCATGAACTCCGACATGGATGGTGAGACTGACATGGGTGGATTCATCTTTGCCTTTATGGCAACATTTCGTTTTCAGTTATGTTACCTAAAGTTAAAGAAGCATGCACTGTAGAGAATTTCTCCAGAAGATATAATAAGATTATATTCATTTAAAGTAGCTATAACAAATAAGTATATTTATTTAGGGGTTTTCCTGGCTCAAAATGAGGCGTAAATGAGGTGTAACACGATCATAAAATGTTTGCTACTTGAAACAAACACATTTTGCATTATCCTTGTAATCATATCAAGTAAAACGCAGTAATTGACACATTCTGCATTATTCGTGTAGGTCTATTTGTAGGTATAGCTAAAAATGCAATGTGGGTCACAATTATCACATTGCCTATATTTTCCTTCATAAAGAAAAATCTTTCAAATATTAAGATCACGTTTCATGAAAATCTTTTGTAAATATCCTGTAAATACTAGCTCAATTTTTGAGTGGTGATATGCATTGCTAAGCACTTAATTTTAACTAATTTAAAGGTGATTTTCTCAATGTTTACATTCTGTTGAACTGTCAGATTCCAGATTATTTAATAGTTGCATCTCAGACAGACAAATACCCTTACAAACCACACATCAGTGGCTTATTTATTAACAGCGTGTTTATTCAGCTTTCAGATTATGGGTAAATTTCAAATTACAAAAATTGACAATTATGATCGTTTCTGAATAACATTTAGTATTTAATTATATTATGTGCATGCACTGTAGAGAATTTCTCTAGAGGATATAACAAGATTTGATTTATTTAAATTATAACAAGTATATGTATTCCGGGGCTTTTTTTCCAGGCTCAAAATGAAGCAGAGGTGTAACACGATCATGAAATGTTTGCTACTTGAAGCACACACATTCTGCATTATTACTGTGGGTCTATTTGTAGGTTTAGCTAAAAATGCAATGTGGGTCACAATTATCACATCGCCTATATTTTTCCTTTATGACAAAAATCATCCGGATATTAAGATCATGTTTCATGAAAATCTTTTGTAAATATCCTGTAAATACTAGCTCAATTTCTGATTGGTGATTTGCATTGCTAAGCACTTAATTTTAACTAATTTAAAGGTGATTTTCTCAATGTTTACATTCTGTTGAACTGTCAGATTCCAGATTATTTAATAGTTGCATCTCAGGCAGACAAATACCCTTACAAACCACACATCAGTGGCTTATTTATTAACAGCATGTTTATTCAGCTTTCAGATTATTAATACATTTCAAATTACAAAAATTGACAATTCTGATTGTTTTTGAATAACATTTAGTATTTAATTATATTACGTGCATGCACTGCAGAGGATTCTCCAGAAGATATAACAAGAGTTTATTTATTTAAATTTTAACAAATAAGTATATTTATTCAGGGGTTTTCCTGGCTCAAAATGAAGCTGAGGTGTTCTCACGATCATGAAATGTTTTGCTACTTGAAGCAAACACATTCTGCATTATCACTGTGGGTGTATTTGTAGGTTTAGCTAAAAATGCAATGTGGGTCACAATTATCACATCGCCTATATTTTCCTTCATAAAGAAAAATCATCCGAATATTAAGATCATGTTCCATGAAAATCTTTTGTAAATATCCTGTAAATACTAGCTCAATATTTGAGTGGTGATATGCATTGCTAAGCACTTAATTTGAACAGATTTAAAGGTGATTTTCTCAATGTTTACATTCTGTTGAACTGTCAGATTCAAGATTATTTAATAGTTGCATCTCAGGCAGACAAATATCCTTACAAACCACACATCAGTGGCTTGTTTATTAACAGTGTGTTTATTCAGCTTTCAGATTACAAAAATTGACAATTATTGTTTTTGAATAATATTTAGTTAATTATAGTACATGCGAATTTCTCCAGAAGATATAACAAGATTTATTTAAATTATAACAAATAAGTTTATTTATTCAGGGGTTTTCCTGTCTCAAAATGAAGCTGAGGTGTTCTCACGATCATGAAATGTTTTGCTACTTAAAACAAACACATTATTCTTGTAATCATATCACGTAAAACACAGTAATTTATTAATAAAGGCTAACATTAAAAAAATTAAAAACATGATCAGTGCTTGCATCACTTGGGGTCTGACGAACAATGACTGCCTGCCTGATTTTTGTCAAAAGGTGCACAAAATTTCTTGTTAATTCTCCATGCAAGAAAAAAAGTTTATAATAATCTGTTATATACTTAGAATAAGTTTTTTGTTTCAATTTAAACAGAGATATGCTGATTCTGATTGGTCTTGGATCATTATTTCAATCATACTTTAATATTTCATTTGCCTTTGCTTGCATTCTGCTTATATAAAAAAACATTTGCACATTATATGTTTGTACATTTTATACCGTATTAAATGCACAAATATAAAATGTACAAAAGTTATTTTAAGTAAAATATTTGAGCATGTTGTACACACACAATAATGCACATTTAAAAAAAACTACAACAGTATTTGTGTGATTTTAAAAATAACACAGATGTGCGTGAAATGTTAATTTCTAAATGTTTTAAAATGTTAATTATATTATAACAATATAATAACAATAGATATTTCTTTTGTTTCCAGTTGTGTTTTTTCCCCAATTGTTTGATAAAACAATATTAATTCTAAGTTTATCTTCCAGGTGACATAGAAAATCAAGTGGAGCTGGAGGAGAAGACCAGACTCATAAACCAGGTCCTTGAGTTGCAAAATACACTTGAGGGTGAGAAATCAACACCACAGTTTTTACATGATGTAAAATAATATATGCATTTGAAGCTTTTCATTGTAAAGCGACTTTATGTACATTTATGGTAACGCTTAATTTGGATGGTCCATTTGAGTATTAGTAGACTGTCTACTTAATATCTGTTGATACTGACATTCAGCAGACATTTAACTGACTATAAGAAACTTTGCAAGTACATGTCAACTTACACTAACCCCAACCCTAACCCCAACCTAACAGTCTACATATAATCTAATGAGAATTAGTTGCAATGTAACTTAAATTCAACAAACGGACCATCAAAATAAAGTGTGACCATTTATTATTTATGTATTCATATTTCATGCTTTGACGGGGAAATCAAACCCACAGTTGCTTCCCTTCCACTA
>CAIGQQ010028626.1:0-12312 GCA_903798035.1 Danio albolineatus | reverse complement strand
AATAATAATAATAATAATAATAATAATAATAATAATTCCTCACATTTATATAGCGCTTTTCTAGACATTCAGACTTTACACAACGGGGCGGGGGTCTCCTCGATATCGTTACTTGTGGATCTACGAGTGTCTGCAGAGCAAGCTTTCTCCACTGCGTTTGCTGAACAAAGCCGGTGTCCTGCAGATTTTAGCACCAACTTGACTCAACACACTTAAACACACAAAGGATGTTTCTAGAAAGTCTAGTCAGAGCTTGATTAGCTAGCCCAGGTGTGTCTGATTGGGGTTGGAACTAAACTTTGCAGGACACCGGCCCTCCAGGACCGAGTTTGGACACCCCTGTTTTACATCCTTATCAAACAGCATGCGCAGGATTATCACAAAAAGCAGTACAGAGCACTTTATGGCAAACAAAACATCTTGTATTCCTCAAGTTGTGTACCAGTTGTCCCCACAAGTATTGAAATACCAGTAAATTGTGACCTTGTGGGGAAATTTTTCCTTGTGGGGACAAGTTTAATTCAGGAAACAAATGGAATTTGGATACTTGTGATACTGCAGCGACATAACACACATTTCCATCCGAAAGCAAATCCTTAACAGAGAACATCGAAGGTGTGGGACACACACAGATATCTTTAGGGGGACTTCCCATATGGATAAAGAGGTTTGTTCTATACAAACCATATATTCTATCCCCTGACCTCTAAACCCAACACTTACAGGAATCATTCTGCATTTTTGCATTTACTAAATACTAATTTCTGTGCGATTTATGAGATACTTTTCTCATGGGGGCCAGAAAAATGTCCCCATAAGGTCACAATTTACTGGTATTTCAATACTTGTGGGGACATTTGGGACTCAACTTGAGGAATACAAGACATTTTGTTTGACATAAAGTGCTCTGTGCTGCAAGTGACCCCATTCTGGATCTTGGCTCTTCGATTGGTGGTTCTGAACTGTCAAAAAAACTGATTCAAACGGACTCAAACTGATTTTTCGGATGCAATTAGGCATGGGCCGGTATATTATTCTGACGGTATGATAACCTTTGCTAAAAATATCACGGTATGACGGTATTGTGGTTACTGCTCTAAAATCTATTCTTTTTAAATGTCTGGCTAAAAAAACAAAACCTTTTCCCCCCATGAACACAATATATTTTATTTTGAGAAACATTTAAAGTATTTTGGGGCAGTAAACATGTCAGGCTAAATAATTCAAGTGAATCTTTGACTTCTGCTGTTTTCATTTGTTTTAAAAACACAGATGTCTTTCCAATTTACACCAAAAAAACCAAACAAAAAAAATTGTAAATAAAAAAAATCCCACTCATACCTTAGCAGAAATAGCAGAAAATTTTGGCGGTATGAAAACCTTGACTTTTCCAAACCGCGATATACCTTGAAAACAGTTATCGTCCCATGCCTAGATGCAAAAGACAAAAATAAAATCGAACCTGATCTGATTTTTGTTAATGATGGACGAAAGTTTTGGAGACAGTGTGCAATAACCTTTACACTAAGATACATATGATCCCCGTGCCACTAAAATGGTAAATGTTTACATTAATTTATCAGTATTTATGTTCTTTACATTTCATTTTTTAACATCTATGTTGCTAAAGTCGTTTTCTAAGATGATACTAAACTAAGAGTTGTTTGTATGTCGTTTATGTTCAGACCGGTGTATGATATTCCTATTAATTTCTACGATTTGAAATGGTTTTGTCTTGTTAAAACAAACAAACAATGTAATATGTATTTTATATTTTGCGGTACAGTTGTGTGTGCATGACAGTTGCTCTCTCCCACTGAGCTGTTTGTCTGTAATCAGCACTGATGTACTTCAGTTGAGAGGAAAAAAGATTTCAGGGAATGAATTTAAGACCCTTTTCTTGGTGCTATCAGCAGAAGGATGTTCTCTGGCATGCATGACATCTGTACCGGCATCAGTTTGTTGTGTTTGTATGTGTAGAATCTTACCATTGTGTGGCATTGCAGATGCCTGTTTTAATTAAAACAAACATGATTTGCTTTGCTGTGAGTGCGAGTCCTTTGTTTAGCCTCTTTAGAGCCCTGTGGTGGTTTGCTTCATCTGGGATTCAATTCTATACTAAATACTTATTTGGCCTGAGTTTGTGAAGGATTACATCTGCTCTCAGTGAGGAACTGAGTCTCATATAAAGGGCTTTTACATGCATTTAGCCTAAAATGAAAACAATCCTATTATTTACACCCTTAAGCCATCCTAAGTGAATACTCCTTGCTTTTTTTTTTTTTCTTCAAACAAACACAAATGAAGTTACATCAAACACTGCTTTGCACCACTGAATGGTGCACAAGTGTTTAAAACATCAAAAATGGCATCCATAAATCATAAATGTAATTCTATGGGTTAATGTAGGCCTAATAAAGAGAAGCAATTGTTTTTTCCAATAACTGGTTTGAATTTAAATGTATAATCTTTCTATTACTAAAGACATCCGATGACCAAGCACTTATTTTAATTCATGAAACTGTTTATGACAAAACTGTATGCTGAGTTATTATAATTATAAAATATACTCACTGGCCACTTTATTAGGTACACCTGTCCGACTGCTTTTTAACGCAAATTTCTAATCAGCCAATTACAGGGCAGCAACACAATGCATTTAGGCATGTGGACATGGTCAAGACGATCTGCTGCAGTTCAAACAGAGCATCAGAATGGGGAAGAAAGGTGATTTAAGTGACTTTGATTAGTTTTGATTGTTAGTGCCAGATGGGCTGGTCTGAGTATTTCAGAAACTGCTGATCTACTGCGATTTACATGCACAACCATCTCTAGGGTTAACAGAGAATGGTCTGAAATAGAGAAAATATCCAGTGAGCGGCAGTTCTGTGGGCGCAAACGCCTTGTTGATGCCAGAGGTCAGAGGAGAATGGCCAGACTGGTTCCAGCTGATAGAAAGGCAACAGTAACTCAAATAAGCACTCGTTACAACCGAGGTCTGCAGAAGAGCATCTCTGAACGCACAACACGGCCAACCTTGAGGCGGATGGGCTACAGCAGCAGAAGACCACACCGGGTGCCGCTCCTGTCAGCTAAGAACAGGAAACTGAGGCTACAATTCACACAGGCTCACCAACACTGGACAATAGAAGATTGGAGAAATGTTGCCTGGTCTGATGAGTCTCCATTTCTGCTGCGACATTCAGATGAAGCGCCATGTCACAAAGCGTGAATCATCTCAAACTGGTTTCTTGAACATGACAATGAGTTCACTGTACTCAAATGGCCTCCACAGCCTTCAGAGCTCAATCCTATAGAGCACCTTTGGGATGTGGTGGAACGGGAGATTTGCATGACGGATGTGCAGCCGACAAATCTGCAGCAACTGTGTGATGTTATCATGTCAATATGGAGCAAATTATCTGAGAAATATTTCCAGTACCTTGTTGAATCTCTGCCATGAAGGATTAAAGCAGTTCTGAAGGCAAAAGTGGGTCCAACCTGGTACTAGTGAGGTGTACCTAATAAGGTGGCCAGTAGGTACAATATACAGTATTTTAATATATAATATACAGTATTTTATTAATAATACAGTATTTACAATTTTATAAAGTTACCACTGACTGTTATGTAACAGTATATGTCAGTGTTATGTTTTGCTCAATCTGGCATTTCCATGTCATTCATAAAACTTTTTAAAAAATTATTAATTTTTCAATCTTAAGAATTACTTTTATAATGAATGAATCTGTTTTCTGGAGTTTTAGAATACTAGTACACCATTCATTCATTCATATGGAGCTAGCATAATACTTATTATGACTTCTATATACTTAGAAAAGTTCAAAGGTGAGTAAATGATGTGACTGTTTTCATTTTGAGTAGATTACTGCTTTCAACCCTGGGTTGTTTCACACTGATTTTATAAGATGCTCAGGTCAGGGCCTGCATCCATTAAATATTTTATCCTACCAAAAACCTTTCTCATAAAATGCAATGAAATGTTTTAGCTACGAGTTTTAAAACATTATTTAAAGATGCAGGCTAAGAATTGCATTCGAAATAGTATGTTGCTTGCTTTTAATGTTATAGATAGACATTAAATATTATAAATATTTAGCCCAAAATAAAAATGCTATTTATTGACCCTCAATTAAATATTTTCTATCAGTGTTACAAGTTTCTTAGAAAACAAGGCAATTACATTTAATGCATAAGATATATATTTTGTCAGCTTATTTTGTTCACTTTTGCACAATAAATAAAAAATGACATGCAAAAATCTGCCACAATAAATGTCAAAATATATTTGAAAGCATATTTCTTACCATATGGGAACACATCCGTGTGTAATCAGGTGAGAGTGAACGAGTGCATGAGGGTCCAGGTGAGTTGGATGATTCCAGCGACTGCCTGACACCATGATTAAAGTGATAAGCCATAGGCCAGAGACGCCCAAACTAGGGCCCGCGGGCCAAAGTTGGCCCTTGGTAACCTTTGATTTGACCCGACAACCCATCAGAGAAGAGAGGGAGAATTTTGGGGAGGTTTGGGGTTAATACCTTTAATACACATTGGCATTTCTAATTGTTTGTTTTATTTTAAGCTACAAAAAACTAACTTTGATTAAATGTTTCAATTATATGTTGAAAATTATTATTATTATTTAATGAACATTCTGTTGCTCTATGAAAACACCCCAACTCAGAAATCTTCAGTGAGCAAATTAAGGCAAAGGCAGGTGCAGCTTGACTAGTGTATTCACCATTAAACTCAATTGTGTTATAAATGGAATTCCTATGTTTTCATAGGTTAATTATAAAGTGGGCGCCACGGTGGCGTAGTGAGTAGCACGTTCGCCTCACAGCAAGAAGGTCGCTGGTTCGATCCCCGGCTGGGCCAGTTGGCATTTCTGTGTGGAGTTTGCATGTTCTCCCCGTGGTTGCGTGGGTTTCCTCCGGGTGCTCCGGTTTCCCCCACAGTCCAAAGACATGCGGTACAGGTGAATTGGGTAAGCTAAATTGTCCATAGTGTATGTGTGTGAATGAGAATGTATGAATGTGTTTCCCCGAGATGGGTTGTGGCTGGAAGGGCATCCGCTGCGTAAAACAAATGCTGGATAAGTTGGCGGTTCAATCCGCTGTGGCAACCCCGGATTAATAAAGGGACTAAGCCGAAAAGAAAATGAATGAATGAATTATAAAGTGTTAAAAATGTATGAAATGCATTACTTAATCTGATTAAGGTCATGTTTTCTATTAATTTTGAAAAAAATAAGGGACATTATCCATGGCAACTTTGTTATATTGCAATTTTGTTATATTTACATTTGGCCCACTGCTCTCAATCAAGTTTGGTATTTAGCCCTTCATAACAGAAAGTTTGGGCATCTCTGCCATACACTATTAAAAGCTC
This sequence comes from Danio albolineatus, assembly GCA_903798035.1. Classification (NCBI taxonomy): domain Eukaryota; kingdom Metazoa; phylum Chordata; class Actinopteri; order Cypriniformes; family Danionidae; genus Danio; species Danio albolineatus. The sequence goes on along the minus strand of CAIGQQ010028626.1, from coordinate 6,897 downwards.
ATTTTGGTCAAATGTTTTAAAATATTTTCTTTCTAAGGCAAACTGCTGGAAAACAGCCATTTTAGTAGCCTACAGATTGTATTTTCAGGAGTTTACAGATTCAGGAGCTAATACTTTTGGCGCTAAAGGGCTTTTTTTAAATAGCCTACTTTACAGCAACAACTTAGGACTGACACGACCATATTTTTTTACATATATATTTGTATTTATACATATTAACTTAGTAGGTACTGGAAGCAAATGTTTTGCGAATACGGGCCTAGATTTGGTCGTATCACTTTTGGAGCGAAACGTGCAGCAAAACTGCATTATGCGGCGCTAACAGACATCATGTTAGCGTTTCCCTAATATAAATTACACGTCCAAATGTAGTAATATTACAATTCTAATATTATCAAAAATCATTGTTATTCTTACCTGTATAAACCGAAAAGTCCATTCAATTTAATAGCAGTCGGCAACTGTTTTCGTTAACAGGTCAGGTGCTTCCAATCAATGACAAAAACGCATCTAATGTGCAAATGGAGCGTCAATTTACTCATCCTAATTACTAAAAAAAAGTACATTCTAGTAAATAGACTTGATTTACTTTAGTGTTTTTGAACCATACATTAGTAAAGCAGCCTACTTGAACTAATGTGAAGAAACAACAACTACAGAGCTCGGGAGTCACGGCAAGTTGCGGTCGGCCATGTTTGCAGAAGCGCTCTATTTTAAACCAGTGGAAATTTCAACAAAAACCTACCGTATTATAGCAATATCTTTTGAAAAACATCTCACAAACACTTAGAATAAAGTGGACTAACGTGTATATACCTTTATAAATGCTCTTTGTGTGTCTGTGAAGCTGATGGGAGCATTCCAAAACATTCTGTCTCCAGCGGTGAAGTGTAACTGAAGAAGCCGAGCACAGACGCAGAGGAGGCGGATTAAATACATGTACGAGTTTATCCGTAACTGACAGGGAATCAACGAGCTGCCGCAAGAAATAATCTCCATATATGAATTTCTTCATTGCCTGTAGTACGAGCACTTACAGTTTATTGCTGATGAGTGTATTGCTGATGAGTGCTGATGAGTGTAACAAAAAATCAATTGAGATCAAACGAATCAGACTATCTCAATAATATCCGCATTACATTGAACGGCACGTTCTCGAGCTTTATAGTATAGGCTATAAACAAAGCATCCAATGCTGTAGTTTTCAATTAGCTATACTACAATTCACAATTTATTGTGGTAAAACTAAAGTTTATATAGTATTTATTAAGGTTGATCAGTTCACTATAGTATCCTGAAGCACTAATTTTTTCAATTGTAAATAATATATACACAGCATTAAAGTTTATTAAACAGAGTCATTTACTATAAGTTAGCATAGTATTTCTTTTCATTTGTGTCAAGCATGTTGATAAATTAAGGTACAGTTCATCCAAAAACAAAATTTCCTCATTATTATCATTATGTACTCATCCTCCACACCACCGTACACAAAAGAAGATATTTTGAAGAATGTTGCAAAAGCAGCAGCCATCGACTTCCATAGTATTTTTGGTTCCTTATATAGATATTTCCTTATATAGATGTCAATGGCAATTTCCTTCATTCTTCAGAAATATCTTGTTTTGTGTTCAACGGAAGACAGAAATTCATGATTCACCTGAGCCAAAATAACCCAGCATTCAATTTATCCCGGGTTTAGAAAGAGCCAGGGTTAAATACAGTAGCTGCAATATCTAGATGCCCTCCTCTCCTCCTGTTTCTGCTTTTGTAGTTGTGAATCTGCATCTGAATGTGTGTCTCCCTCTTTCACAGGGTTCCCAAAGCTCTTCGCAAGGACAAACAGACTAATGATTAACTGTGCAGTAACCTGTGCTGGAGTGAATACTGCAAAAGCCTGAGATTTAGATTAACATTGGTACATTTTTCGATGTTGAAATCATTTCCGAGTTTGATATTGTCCCTGTATGGTTGATTAGCAGGTTATTTATTTTTTTTTAAGTGTAAATATTAATGTGTAAACTTACATACAACTTAGTAGATACAGAAGCATTGGTTTAATTGAGTTTATCTGGATAGTTTTTGGGTAGAACAATAAACTACATACATACAGTTGAGGTTATTAGCCTTCCTTATTGACCTTAAAATATATTTTTTAATTAAATTAAAATCTGCTTTTAATCTAGCTGAAATAAAACTAAGACTTTCTCCAGAGGAAAAAATATTATCAGAAATACTGTGAATAAATAAATATTTCACAGGAGGGCTAATAATTCATTCATTCATTCATTTTCTTTTCGGCTTAGTCCCTTTATTAATCCGGGGTCGCCACAGCGGAATGAACCGCCAACTTATCCAGCATTTGTTTTACGCAGCGGATGCCCTTCCAGCCACAACCCATCTCTGGGAAACACATCCATACATTCTCATTCACACACATACACTACGGACAATTTAGCTTAGGGCTAATAATTGTTTTTATAAATATTCTCTTTGGCAAATTTTGCAATGCTCCTGAATAGTGTTGGGTTTTAAAAGTAATATGTTACAATTTAAAGTCACCTTTTTATGGCAATAATGTGAACGTATGAGTTATGTTGTTTTTGCATAAAAAAAAAGATTAAACAGCAAAAAAAAGTCCAAGCGTAGGCGCAGTTTTAAGGATTAGTCATGACAATAAAGGCTTTTTAATATTTTTTTTTCCACATTTTTCGAGTGCCTTGGACTTTCTTTTGCTGTTTATTCTGATGAATCCCTTACCCAAGGAGCACCGATACATTAATTAAGCTACCCCTGAGTACTTTTGGTTTGATTTTGGATTGTAATATATTACTTTTGAAAGTAATTTTTCCAAACACTGCTCATAAAAGCCCATTTCTGCCACAATAAAAAACATCAATTTTCAATTGGCTCAATTTTATCTCACCATTTCACTACTTCTCTTGCAAGTTTATCTGTCTGATGAAGAGCTGGAGGCTCGAAACGTTACACGCTCTGTGTCAGCCTTTTTATTTAATATACTTTGTATTTTTGGAGCTTTGGTGTTGCTGACTTTTTGGATACATATATTTGCAAGTTTATCTAACAATTCTGCATTTTATTGCAATTAGAAAATCCTTCATTCATTTTCTTTTCGGCTTAGTCCCTTTATTAATCTGGGGTCGCCACAGCGGAATGAACCACCAACTTATCCAGCGTTTTTTTTTAAATAATTATTTTTGAGGGGTTTTCACCTTTAATTGATAGGACAGGAGAATATAGACAGGAAAGTGTGGGGGAGCAGAGATAGGGAAAGGATCAACAAAGGACCTCAAGCCAGGAATCGAACTCGGGTCGCCGCAAGCACCTCGGTACTATGTGTCAACGCACTAACAACTAGTCTATTGTTGCTGAGAACCAGCAAATGTTTTACGCAGCGGATGCTCTTCCAGCTGCAAACCATCAATGGGAAACATCCACACTCATATACACACTCATTCACACACATACACTGACTAGTCTATTGACACCAACATCTAGCAAATGTTTTATGCAGCGGATGCTCTTCCAGCTGCAACCCATCACTGGGAAACATCCACACTCGTATACACACTCATTCGCACACATACACTATGGACTATTTTAGCTTACCCAATTCCCCTGTACTGCATGTCTTTGGACTGTGGGGGAAACCGGAGCACCCGGATGAAACCCACGCGATCACAGGGTGAACATGCAAACTCTACACAGAAATGCCAACTGACCCAGCCGAGGCTTGAACCAGCGACCTTCTTGCTTTGAGGCGACATCACTACCCACTGTGTCGCCCCAGAAAATCATATTTTTCTTAACATGTTCTTCTGTGGTGGAAACAAGCTTCCATACCGTATATGATTAAAAATAATAATAAAAAACAATGACATGAGCACGATAACAATGCCATCAATTAATAACAGCTTATACCACTGCCATTTATTGACATTCAAGTCAGATGTTATCAACAGTTAGATATAATATATTATAAAATATAGTCAAATCCCTTGCGTGATCCTTCAAGTTGTTTTTGCAACACAAAATAAAACTCTTAAAAAAATGTAAATAACTTAATAAACAACCTTCATCACATTAAACAAATAAGGCTTGCACTTTACAATAAGCTTTCATTAGCGAATGTATTTACTAACATGAGCTAATTATGAACAATCTTAGTACAGCATTTATTAATCATAGTTCAACCTTTACTAATGTATTATTAACATCCAAACTCAAGTTTGTTAACATTGCACTGAGTTAACATGAACTAACAATGAACTGTGTTTTCATTAACAAGCATGTAATTACTGTAATAAATGTATTGCTCATTGATTGTTTGGATAGTAAATGGATCAACTAACATTAACTAACGCAACCTTATTGTAAAGTGTTAGCCAAATGAGCATGTAAACACGTTTTCCCGCTCAAACCGATGAGGGAATCCTCCTGTAATTGAAGATGGCACACAGTTGTAGTTATTTTCCTGCCCAGCAGAGCGCGCTGTTGTCCAGAGATACAGTTTTCACATGTTAGCATGCGGCTCAAATTTCCCCTCTCTCCTGAGCTCATCAAACTTTAATAAAGATCTGTCAAAAGAAAGAGACGTGACTTTTAAGCAAACCTTAGATACTGTTTCACTATTTTCAACAGCATTGTTAGCAGCTGTCGGTGCGTTACTTTCTCAAAACGTCCATTTTAATTATAGACACCAACAATACTGAATGATTGCACAGAACTAAAATGTCAATATACACCCACAGGCCACTTTATTAGGTACACCTTACTAGTACTGGGTTGGACTAGACTGACATAGACATAGATTCAACAAGGTACTGGAAATATTCCTTAGAGATTTTGCTCCATATTGACATGATAGCTTCCCAGAGATGGGTTGTGGCTGGAAGGGCATCCGCTGCGTAAAACAAATGCTGGATAAGTTGGCGGTTCATTCCGCTGTGGCGACCCCGGATTAATAAAGGGACTAAGCCGAAAAGAAAATGAATGAATGAATGACATGATAGCATCACACAGTTGTTGCAGATTTGTCGGCTGCACATCCATGATGCGAATCTCCCGTTCCACCACATCCCAAAGGTGCTCTATTGGATTGAGGCTGTGGAGGCCATTTAAGTACAGTGAACTCATTGTCATGTTAAAGAAACCAGTCTGAGATGATTCACACTTGATCCTGCCGTGTTATCCTGCTGGAAGTAGCCATCAGAAGATGGGTACACTGTGGTCATAAAGGGATGGACATGGTCAGCAGCAATACTCAGGTAGGCTGTGGTTTTGACACGATGTTCAGTTGGTATTAATGGGCCCAAAGTGTGCCAAGAAAATACCCCCCACACCATTACACCACCACCAACCTGAACCATTGATACGAGGCAGGATGGATCCATGCTTTCATGCTGTTGACGCCAAATTCTGACCCTTCCATCCGAATGTGGCTGCAGAAATCGAGACTTACTGGACCAGTCACCAGGCAACGTTTCTCCAATCTTCTATTGTCCAGTGTTGGTGAGCCTGTGTGAATTGTAGCCTCAGTTTCCTGTTCTTATCTGACAGGAGCGGCACCCGGTGTGGTCTTCTGCTGCTGTAGCCCATCTGCCTCAAGGTTGGCCGTGTTGTGCGTTCAGAGATGCTCTTCTGCAGACCTCGGTTGTATCGAGTGGTTATCTGAGTTACTGTTGCCTTTCTATCAGCTGGAACCAGTCTGGCCATTCTCCTCTCACCTCTGGCATCAACAAGGCATTTGCGCCCACAGAACTGCCACTCACTGGATATTTTCTCTTTTTCTGACCATTCTCTGTCAACCCTAGAGATGGTTGTGCATGAAAATCCCAGTAGATCAGCAGTTTCTGAAATACTCAGAACAGCCCGTCTGGCACCAACAACCATGCCACGCTCAAAGTCACTTAAATCACTTTTCTTTCCCATTCTGATGCTCGGTTTGAACTGCAGCAGATCGTTTTGACCATGTCTACAAGCCTAAATGCATTGAGTTGCTCCCATCATGCTCCCATCACCATCATGACTAATAGTGAATGGAAATCTTTGAGGATCCTTCTGCTGAAATCCTTTGAAAGAGGAATTCAGTAGCCATTGACTTCCATAGTATTTTTTTTTTTTCTACTATAAATGTCAGTGAATATCTGGTGTGTAACACACTTCAAAATTTAAGACAATCAAAAATCTTTAAAGCTGATAACGGAGACAATAAATATAAAATAGTATTAGAATGTGTGTAAAAATTCTCATATTTCTTATAAATTAAATATAATATATATAAACATTTTTAGAATTCATATAGTTAGCTTTTTTAATCACTGTGTTGTTCTCTAACTAGATTACTGATCATACAAAATGTAAAAATCTTCACATTTTTTGAGTGCCTTGGACTGATTTTTGTTGTTTGCTTTGATGAATCCATTACCCAAAGAGCACAGACCAAATATTTAAGCTACCCCTGAGCGCTTTTTGTTTGTTTTTGGTAGATTACTGATCATTTTCATTTGCATAATTTTACTTATTTATCATGTACGCTTCAAATTTGTCATCATGTTTGACATATACTATAATGCTATAATGCATATACTATAGATGCTATAATGAACTGCAAAATTTGACAGCATTGTCAAAAAGTCATTTATGTATTAAAGGGGACCTCATATGCAAAAATCACTTCTATAAGGGGTTTCAACAGTTGTGTGGCAACAGTGTGTGAATATTAAAAAGTGGCAAAGTGGTGAGCATGGTCGCCTCACAGCAAGAAGGTCGTTAATCTATGGTTAATGGTTAATTCATTAATTTATGGCTAATGACATAGATTAATGATTTTTTTTTTATAATCACACTTGATAAAAACAGTCTGCAGAAACACTT
>CAIGQQ010028620.1:0-17549 GCA_903798035.1 Danio albolineatus | reverse complement strand
TTGCAGTAAAAACTAAAGTATCTAAAACACTTGAGGGAGCCTTTAGCTTCAAAATATATTGTGGTTAACCGTGTTCTCACTTGGAAAAAATACTATAGTAATTTATAGCACATACTTTAGTGTTTTAGCCATAGTATATTGAAGTAACTTACTTGAATTGATCTGTTCTGGTAATTGTAATTGCTATACGCTTATTTCACACAGCGACCATTTTAAAAACGAAAGCGAGGCTGCGGTGGGAAGAAACTCAGAAGTACAGGATCTGCACTGTAAACATTGCAGCGATGTGCTGTGGACTACAAACCTCCAGCTGCTGCCGTGATTTTAAAATGCAGAAATGGTGTAAACATCACTTTAATATCATCAGTTCAGTTTAATTTAAACAATTAAAAGCAGATCAGGCATCAAACAGAATCATAATCTCTTAAAGAGTGTCCTCCTAGACTTCTGTTCATGACAGCAGGTAAACACAGTGATGGCTTCCCTGCTTCAGCCTATGTAACCCGGTGAGAGATAAAACAATGCAGTCCTCTGTAGCACACCCCTGTGTTTTCTGTAATGGTGTTGTCCCGGTACGGAAGTTTTAAATACGTCCATTTCCCGCTAACATTTAAGCGCTGGTGAGCACAATCTTAAACACCACTGATTTGCCACAGTATTCACCAGTGCTCAACATAAATGACTGTGATTGGCCGTGAAGTCCGTCAGTTCGTTGCTTTTCAGAGTCCAAACACAGATACACGGACACTGGAGCGTTTAAAGCTGCAAATACAAGTCGAGTGCTCATCTGTGTTTGCACTGTAAACAGCGGTGAAGTGCAGTAAACTGATAACCTTCATGGCCAGTCACAGTCATTTTTGTTGAGCACTGGTGAAAACTGCTAATCAGCGTTGTTGCGTTCGTGTCATTTTCCTTAACTTAGCTGAGGTCTGATCCCCTATTGTTTTCACTTTCTATTCAGAACGGACCTTTGAGTCACTCGGAAGGTGGTGAAATTATAAATTTGTGCCACTTTGTCTTTTTTGATAAGATATACAATCAGGTACACAATATTCCTGTGTGACTCAGGTGATACTTCCAGTTTTCGTCCCCCCGCCGCCTCGATTTCATTTTGTAAATGGCCGCCTCGTGAAATCAATCTATGGTTTTACATAATATAAACCAGTACCCCAGCTAACAGGGAACGTTCCTAGAACATTCACTAATGTTCTTTAAAAGTTGTAGAAATGTTAGCACAGAACGTTACCAATGAAACGGTTTTAGAATGTTTTCATAATGTTATTAACGTTCTTGTAACGTTGTTAAAAAAACTTTGTTAGAACAAAGTTCTTGGAACGTCTTCAGGACGTTATTTGTACCTGATGAACGTTCTCATAATGTTGATGAAAAATGTTCTTATAACAAAGTTCTTGGAAACGTCTTCAGGATGTCATTTATACTTGATGAACGTTTTCACAATGTTCATAAAAACGTTCTTGTACCAAAGTTCTTGGTTTTGAAAATGTTTTGAGGACGTTATGCTGACCATAAAAAAAACGTTCTAGCAACATTAAGCAAACTGGACATTTCAACATTCTCAGAACGTTGCAGATAACATTATGAGAACGTTCTCACAACCAAATTTAGTTAGCTGGGACTGTTGATTTCTACAACTATTGTTAAAATTATAAATGTTTTAATGACCATGATTAAAATGACAAATAATTTCTTTTGCATCCAATGTTATTAACATAATTTTTAGCAGAATAATTAGAAAAACAGTTTCTCCAAAATAATTGCACACTGAAATAAGTGACAGGGACTCCTCACTGTTTTTACTAAATGAAATTCTTTCTCGATATCAGAAACACTAGAGAGTAACTAGTTGGTTGGGTATGTTCAATGTAAAACCTTTAAATGAACGTCTCTTACTTTATTTGTGTGGGAGCAGCTTTGCTTTTCTCCAGTGACGCGTGCTGTGGATCTCGCGAGACATCACGTGATGATAAACATGGCTGCGGTTAAACTCCAGAAGAGTGTCGTGAGTCAGGCTGGAAAGCACACAGCTTCTGTTATCTTTCTTCACGGCTCAGGTGCTTTTAAACGTTATTAAAACCTCTCTCGTGCGGATGCATATTGTGCCCACTCCTTTGAAAGGAAAAATAATACCGCTAACAGGACTGCTGTGGCTCATATGGGAGTGAATGAAAGTGTTAGAGAGGCGCTGGAGTGAAACCGACTGCCGTGTTAAAATGCACTTCTCACGGCTTAAATCATCGACTGACTTGCTCAAAGACAAATAATCATAGGAAATACTTCAGAATTGTATGAACTATCTCTTAAATGTTTAAAAAAATCCACGTTTATATGATACAAAACACTGCAAACGATTAAAATCTGTTTAAAGCTGTGCTATAAAAGTGTTTATAATATATAAATCATGTTATATAATATAAATACAGTGTTTACGATATAAAAACAAAATACTAGATTAACTTTAGTGTATTCATTAATACAATTGAAGCACTTTTAACACAAATATATTGTGGTTAACTGTGTATTCACGTGAAAAAATACTATAGTAATTTATAAGGTACTATAGTGTTTTTACCTACTATAATAAAGTAACTTATTTGAATCGATCTGTTCTGGTGTTCTAGTGGTAACACAACAACTATAGTAATATAAACAAATGAATCAATACTGTAATTTTCTAAATATTGTAAAAGCTAAAGTATTTAATACACTTGAGGCACCCTTTAACACTACAGTATATTATGGTTAACTGTGTTCTAACATGAAAAAATACCATAGTAATTTATAGTAAATAATAAAGTGTTTATAACCATGTGTAGTAAAGTAACTTACATAAATTGATCTGTTCTGGTAATTCTAGTAGCTTTGGTAATATATATATATACCGTGTTCTCACTTGGAAAAAAATACTATAGTAATTTTAAGCACATACTATAGTGTTTTTAGTCATACTGTATTGAAGTAACTTACTTGAATCGATCTGTTCTGAATATTGTAGCTACTATAGTAATGTAAACTGATGAACCAATACTGTAGTTTTCTAATATTGCAGTAAAAACTATAGTACTTAATACACTTGAGGCAACCTTTAACACTACAGTCTATTGTGATCAACAGTGTTCTCATGTGAAAAAATACCATAGTAATTTATAGTAAGTAATAAAGTGTTTATAACCATGATATAGTAAAGTAACTTACCTGAATTGATATGTTCTGGTAATTCTAGTAGCTTTGGTAATTCAACAGCTAAAGTAATAGATTTAAATTAAACAACAAATACTGTAGTTTTCTACCATTACAGTAAAAACTAATGCACTTAATACACTTGAGGCAGCCTTTCAACCAAAATATATTATGGTTAACCGTGTTCTCACTTGGAAAAAAATACTATAGTAATTTATAGCACATACTATAGTGTTTTTAGCCATATTGTATTGAAGTAACTTACTTGAATCTATGTGTTCTGGTAATTGTAGCTACTATAGTAATATAAACTAATGAACCACTCCACTACTGTCGTTTTCTAATATTGCAGTAAAAACTAAAGTACTTAATACATTTGAGTACTAAAATATATTATTATTATAAAATATATAAAATTATATTGTGTATTATAAATGTACACCTTTTAACACTAAAATATGATGTGGTTAACTGTGTTCTCTCACGTGAAAAAATACTATAGTAAGTAATAAAGTGTTTTTAATCATACTATAGTAAAGTAGCTTACTTGAATTGATCTGTTCTGGTGTTCTAGTGTTAACACAACAACTATAGTAATGTAAACAAATAAATCAATACTGTTGTTTCTTAAATACTGTAAAATCTATAGTACTTAATACACTTGAGGCACCATTTAACACTACAGTATATTGTGATCAACTGTGTTCTAACATGAAAAAATACCATAGTAATTTATAGTAAGTAATAAAGTGTTTAACCATGATATAGTAAAGTAACTTACATGAATTGATCTGTTCTGGTAATTCTAGTAGCATTGGTAATACAACAGCTATAGTAATATATATATTAATTAAACAACAAATACTGTAGTTTTCTACAATTGAGCATCATGTCAACACCACAGCCTACCTGAGTATTGTTGCTGACCATGTCCATCTCTTTATGACCACAGTGTCCCCATCTTCTAATGGCTTCTTCCAGCAGGATAACACACCATGTTATAAATCATGAATCATCTCAGACTGGTGTCTTGAACATGACAATGAGTTCACTGTACTCAAATGGCCTCCACAGTCACCAGATTCAATCCAATAGAGCACCTTTAGGATGTGGTGGAACGGGAGATTCGCATCACGGATGTGCAGCCGACAAATCTGCAGCAACTGCGTGGTGCTATCATGACAATATGGAGCAAAATCTCGGAGGAATATTTCCAGTACCTTGTTGAATCTACGCCACGAAGGGTTAATGCCATTCTGAAGGCAAAAGGGGGTACTAGTAAGGTGTACCTAATAAAGTGGCCAGGGAGTGTGTATTATTTGAATTGGTTTAGATGTATGTGTATATTGTCATCTGTTTCTTTCAGGAGACACTGGGCCAGGTCTGCGCAGCTGGGTTTTAGATGTTTTAGGACAAAACCTGGCATTTGAAAACATCCGGGTGATTTATCCCACAGCACCACTCAGGTAAGCATCTGCGCTCACGTCTCAAACAGCATTCGTGCGTAAAAATGCTTAAACTTCAAGGTTTTACAAGTGTTTGAAAATGTAATTGTGCTGTTTTTCCATTTGTGATGAAAATAATGTTTGTTACATGTAATGTTTGTGACATGTCAGGACACAAATGTATAAAATGACATGGATAGTACTGTTTTACAAGCGGGTGGTGAATTATGAGGACATTACTGATGTGTGTGTACGTGTTTGTGACATGTCAGGACACAAATGTATAAAATGACATGGTATGACAGGTATTACAAGCAGGTGGTGAATTATGAAGACATAGCTGGTGTGTGTGTGTGTTTTTGTGACATATCTGGACACAAATGTATGCAATGACATGGTTATGACAGGAATTACTAGAAGGTAGTGAATTATGAGGACATTGGTGGTGTGTGTATGTGTATATGTGACATATCAGGACAGAAATCTTTGTAATGACATGGGTAAGAAGGTGGCGAATTATGAGGACATTGCTGATGTGTGTGTGTGACAAATCAGAACATGACATGGGTATGACTGGTATTACAAGAAAGTGAATTATGTGAACGTTACTGATGTGTCTGTGTGTGTACGTGGTTTTGTGACACATCAGGACACAAGTATTTATAATCACGTATCACAAGAAGGTGGTGAATTATGAGGACATAACTGATGTGTGTGTTCGTGACAAATCAGGACACAAATCTATATAATGACAGGTATAAAACAGGTATTACAACGAAGGTGGTGAATTATGAGGACATTGCTGGTGTGTGTGTTTTGTGACAAATCAGAACACAAATGTAAATCTACACATGGGTATGACAGGTATTACAAGAAGGTGGTGAATTATGAGGACGTTGCTTGTGTGTTTTGTGACATGTCAAGACAAAAATCTATATAATGACATAGGTATTACAAGAAGGTGGTGAATTATAAGGACATTGTTGATGTATGTGTGTGTGTGTACATACGGGTTTTTGTGGCATATCAGGACACATATCTATTTAATGACAGATATTACAAGAAGGGCGCCACGGTGGCGCGTGAGTAGCACGTTCGCCTCATAGCAAGAAGGTCGCTGGTTCGATACCCGGTTGGGGCAGGTCCCGGTTGGGCCAGTTGGCATTTCTGTGTGGAGTTTGCATGTTCTCCCCGTGGTTGCGTGGGTTTCCTCCGGGTGCTCCGGTTTCCCCCACAGTCCAAAGACATGCGGTACAGGTGAATTGGGTAAGCTAAATTGTCCATAGTGTATGTGTGCGAATGTATGGATGTGTTTCCCAGAGATGGGTTGTGGCTGGAAGGGCATCCGCTGCGTAAAACAAATGCCGGATAAGTTGGCGGTTCATTCCGCTGTGGCGACCCCGGATTAATAAAGGGACTAAGCCGAAAAGAAAATGAATGAATGAATGAATGAATATTACAAGAAGGTGGTGAATTATAAGGACATTGTTGATGTATGTGTGTGTGTACATACAGGTTTTTGTGACATATCAGGACACAGATCTATATAATGACAGATATTACAAGAAAGTGGTGAATTATAAGGACATTGTTGATGTATGTGTGTGTGTACATACGGGTTTTTGTGACATATCAGGACACAGATCTATATAATGACAGATATTACAAGAAGGTGGTGAATTATAAGGACATTGTTGATGTATGTGTGTGTGTACATGCGGGTTTTTGTGACATATCAGGACACAGTTCTATATAATGACAGATATTACAAGAAGGTGGTGAATTATAAGGACATTGTTGATGTATGTGTGTGTGTGTGTGTATACAGTATGTGTTTTTGTGACATATCAGGACACAAATCTATATAATGACATAGGTATTACAAGGTGGTGAATTATAAGGACATTGTTGATGTATGTGTGTGTATACATGTTTTTGTAACATATCAGGACACAAATCTATATAATGACAGGTATGACACACGTATTACAAGAAAGTGGTGAATTATGAGGAATTTGCTTATGTGTGCGTGTGTGTGTGTGTGTTCAGGCCGTACACACCCATGCGAGGGGCGCCGTCTCATGTGTGGTTTGATCGTCACAAGATTTCTCAGCATTGCCCCGAGCACTTGGAGTCTATAGATTCCATGTGTGATCATCTAAGTGCCATTGTGCAGGATGAGCTCCGAGCCGGGATCCCAAAACACAGGATGGTTGTTGGTAAGACCGTTGGCTTATCTCTGTCCTATCCTCTCCAGACCTCCCTATATCCATCCATCTCTCTCTGCCCGATTGCTTTCTCTTATACACACACACACTCCACTTGTTCCAAATCAAGCAGAGTCTCAGACCGCTGCTCATAAGTCTCTCCCTCGTTGTGTAAAGTGAAGAATGAAACTTATCAAGTTACTTATTCCTTTCATTTGTTGCCAGAATGAGCCCAAAAGAATTTCTGGATGACTCTCGGGTTTCTGCTAAGCTTTATCTCAAAATATTTGGGTTATCAGGTTTGCATATTAGATAAAAGTGGCAGAAAATCATCCCTTTAAGAAGGGATCTCAGGTAACGGCTTGCAAAAAAACATGCTACTATTCGCTTGGAGCTTTAACCCCTTAAAGGGATAGTTCAAGGACTTGCTTATCTTTTACTTGTTTCAAACGTTCGAGTTTCTTGCTTTAATTAAACAAGAAGTTATTTTGGAAATGGTTGGAAACTGGTGACCTCCACAGCATTTGTTTTTCCTTGCTATGGATGTCGATGGATTTGGGATTTCTACAGAATATCTTCTTTTGTGTTCAACAGAAGAAAGAAACTCATAAACAGGGTGTCCGTTACAATGTAAACGCAAACACAACGATGTGCTGCATACCTGTCAACATTGGGATGTGAAAATAAGGGATATGCACCCCCCACCACCACCACCACCGTTAAAAAAAATCCACAAATTGCTAATTATGTTCTTCTGGAGCTGTTTCATTGTAAATAAACAGTTAAATGGTCAGTAATATGTTTTATTATTATTATTTTAAAAATAAATAATAAATGGTATACATTAGCAGCTAATAAATTAGCAAAACCGTTCAGTTTATTACTATTAATAGGTATTATAAACAAATAGAATCAAGTTATCAAATCTCAGTAATCGTCACTGTATAAATTACACATAAGAGCACCGAATGAATCTCATTTATTTAGATTTTTTCGTTTGATTACATTAAATAATAGAGGTGTCACTTTAAAAATGCACACATCTAACGTTATAATCAAAGCATTCCTAATTTTTATGCTCAGTTAGGAAAAAAGTTAGCTGTGTTTGGAAAAAAAAAACACTAAGATCAACATCTTTAGATGTTATTATTATTAATTATGTGTATATGTCTGTTCAAATACGCACCCAAAACCCAGACTTTCGCTCCGCTTCAAATCGCGTGTACAGAATCCGTTTGGGAAACAGCGTCTGTTTCTCACTATGGAGCGCGTCTGACAGTCACGCACCGCTTTATGACTGTTTTGAGGATTGCACAGGAGGAGCGACGGCACCTGTAATGAAAAGGAAAGGGAATCCCGCCGTTTCTATATTGATTTCAAAGTGTTTCATGTCTAAATAAAGCGAAAGCACAGAACTGACTCACATTTAAGAGCAAGGGCGGCCCCTGGTGGTTCGGCGGTATGGGTTGCGTATAGGGAGGATCGGCTCTTTAATGTTTATTGTCACCCTTCAGAGAAAGACTGAAAATACGGGAGAAATACGAGAAAAACACCTTTAATGTATGATAGCAGGATAGTACTGTAAAATGCGGGAGAATCCCGGGAAAAACGGGAGGCTTGACAGGTATGGTCATGTCTCGTGGATTCGGACAAAGATCTTCAGCTCTAGTCTGGGTTGGTGTTGTATATTACGCTACAAAAACCTTGCAATAACCTGCCAGTACAATTTCTGTTATGTTACAGACTTATTTATCAATATGTCTTATACATGATATTACTTTAAACAACTAAAATGTCAATAAAAGTCACTTTGTTAAACTTTTTAAACAAAAGTTAAATTTTTGACATCAAAAGTCGACAGAGCAGAGATCAACGTCCCATAATACAATTCACAACTAAATAAACGGAAAACCTAAAATACGGACACTGTTAACGAACAGATATTTTGGCCAGTGCAGGCTACAAACATCTCTGAGCACGCATGTTTGGCTTTGGCTTTTCCTATTAACCCTACGACACCTAAAAGAATGACAAGCGCAATCTATATGTGAGTTTTCCATGGAAAGTTCTGGCGCTTGT
This sequence comes from Danio albolineatus, assembly GCA_903798035.1. NCBI lineage: Eukaryota > Metazoa > Chordata > Actinopteri > Cypriniformes > Danionidae > Danio > Danio albolineatus. Next base: position 8,620 of record CAIGQQ010028620.1, on the reverse strand, counting down.
CAGTCCGTCAGCCTGGGAAGTGGACTCAGCGTTCAGACCACTGCGTTTCTCCAGCGTGCAGAGTGACTCCAATGAGTATTTATAGTTAATGACAAAATGTTATGATTTAGGAAGATAATATTTCAGCAGTCTCACAGGAACATGTGTTTTTTGAATCAGTTTCTTTGGACGCGAGTTCAGGGGCTTTTCTGTCCTTCCACACAGAGTCTTTTCACACAAAGACGCTTTTTTTTTTCTTTCTTTCTTGCACTTTTCACATTTTACGTGCAACTATTTCAGGGTATTTCTGTGATACTAGTTTGTTGGTTAACCCTTCCACAACTGTTGCCATTGGATTTAAAGGGATAGTTCACTCAGAAATTAAATTTACTCTTTCATTCATTTTCAGTTTAGTCCCTTTATTAATCTGGGGTCGCCACAGTGTAATGAACCGCCAACTTATCCAGCATATGTTTTACGCAGCAAATGCCCTTCCAGCTGCAACCCATTACTGGGAAACATCCGTACACACTCATTCACAACGGACAATTTAGCCTACCCAATTCACCTATACCACATGTCTTTGGACTTGTGGGGGAAACCAGAGCACTCGTATGAATGAATGCAATCGTACCAAATAACGGAAGTGAACCGCCAACTGTACAACAAGCTATCGTTCTCATTCGTTCATAACGTTCATTCGTGTGTATATTAGAATATTTTTCGTTTTTTAGGGTAAATGTACGGTGGCCGAGAGACATTTGCCGTTTTTATATTTGTGTTTGTGTTGTGAGGATTTGCAGCACCATACCTGTCAACATCCTGCTGGATGTGAAAATAAAGGGGTCCTTTATTTTCACATCCCAATGTTGAATTCCAACATTCCAATTTCTATCATTTTGGACTGGGTCAGGCCGGGTTCGGGCTTGCGTGGTAAATGAACGGTCATGTGATGCATATTTCATTAGTGTGAGAAAGTAATCAAATCGTTTGTTGCAACAAATTTAGTGGAGTGGGAAAATGTACAGCAAGCTGACAGGGAAAATGACCTGCAGGGCTCAAAATTGCGACCGTTTTGGTGAGATATATCCAGCTGCAGGCCCGCAGAACCACACACGTTTCAGGCTCGCACACAATCTAGCGCACACAATCTAGGCAAACCATATATGGTAACTAACTGACTCCTTAGGAGCATTATCGCCACCTACTGTATTTCACAAATATGGCCCGTGCTGATTTTATTCACGTATTCACATACACAAAGAAAACATAACAGACCGTCTAATTGTAGGATTAAGTATAAACTAATTCAGGATCTTGATATTATCGTAAAATGTGTCACATTAAAATGAATTAAATAGTTAATTTAATATAGTTATAAACTGATTACTGATTTAAACTACTATCTTTTACTAAACTGTAGCAACTGTTAGTAATAATTTTTATTATTATTATTAAGTTAGTTTGTTTGTATTGATAAATTTGTTGCAAATATAATTACCACAAATTACCAGTACTTTATGGTTTAAAAACAATATATTACTATAATATAGTATTTAATGTGGAAAATCATTAATAAAAAAGTTATTAGAAAATTAAGCAAATAAATACTATTCAATCGCTTGAGTAAAATATAGTGTTTTACATTTATTACATGTAAAAAGATTTATTTTAACATATAAGGATGAATTATTGCCTATACATATTAACTTGCTATTATCTCCTTCATTAAAAATGAATCCATTATATAAATTAAACATGTCCAATTTAGATCGTTCAGCAAGACCAGCAAACGAGTATCTGCTATATTGACTCTGTCGGATAAATAATGACTGATCATCTATGACGACTGATTCTGTTCAGTCTATTATATTGAATGGCGATCGGAAACAATGCTCCACATTCACCCGTCTCGATCACAATATTTGTGAAACAGTAAACACTATTGTTTATTGTGTACAATATTTATTAACAATATATATAAATATATTGATGACGATGTCCGAGAAGACGTTATTAACATTAACATCCGTCGTAACCATATATGGTTTGCCTAGATTGTGTGCGCTAGATTGTGTGTGAGCCTGAAACGTGTGTGGTTCTGCGGGCCTGCAGCTGGATATTATTGGTTTTGGTCGCATATGCGCCTGAAATTTAATCTAACTGAATTATTGAAAATAAACTTACAGGACTTTATTATTACTTTTATTATAATTGTAGTGATTTGCTTGAGGTACAGTATAGGTCCGTTTATTTTTATGCTTTTAATAAAGTAGCATTCGAGCTCTTTAGACCATGTGCCGGTAATGTTTCTAAGTAAATAAACATTTAGGCCTATTTAATTATTCAATTAATATTTATGGACAATAATTGAGACATAAAATTAGATAGTAAAATACAACGAAAATGTAAATGAAAACGTAAATGAAAAAGCTTATTGGGTAACTGTCTTAGTCACTTTAAAATATCAAACACTGTACATCTCTCTATTTTTAGGCTAAAACACTGCTTTATATATTTATTTATTTAGGCCTATTTGTATGTATGTTTGTACCGACTTTCATTTTAGTTGTCGTTTATTTTAGTGGTCTTTTATTTTTTTTATTTTACTTTTTCCAAAATGAATCTTCATTTAACACGTTTACAATAATACTAAAGCTGTTAGCAAGTTTTTAATGATTAATGAAGCAATTATAATGTTTTGTCCTATTATTTAATCTTCAGAAGCAGCAGGGTATTTACAGCTACTGTATATTTCTGCCTGTTCGCATCCCGTCCCCTTGTGCCCCCTGGCGGCAAAGTCGCGAACTGCGGTCATCCCTTAAAACACATTCTCCCGTGGTGGCGGTACATGCCACGGCGGTAATGTCCATATTTAAGTAGTACCTACTGTATGCAACCTCAAAATACAGTATATTTGGGAGCATTTGTGCGAGTGCATAAAATTTTGCGTGCGACCGGTTTTCACTGCAAAATGTTCACCGCATGCGACACATTCACGCAGAACGCATCATGCACTTTTGCACTAGCGATTTACCAACAGTTTGAACAGAGAGAGAGAAAGAAAGAGAAACATTACCTTATGGATTGTTGGTAATATTTTCAGAAGATGACCATGTTGCAGTTTCGCTAAATTAATTCACACCTCCTCCTGACGCCTTCACCATTTGCAATGCATTAAGACATTGTTTTCCAGCCGTGCTTCATTCTCCAAATGTATAGTGTGTCATAAGTGATTTATACAAACTATATAGTATACTGTTACGATCTTTTTAAGTCTAGGGAGATGACCGCAACAGAAAATAAATGGTTGGCGATGGGTGATGTGCAACGGCTGGAAAGAGAGAGATAACTCATCTCCTCAAACAGAATGACTAGAAACTTAACACAACAAGATCAAATCAAGAAAAAGAGAAGTTTATTTACATATCAAAAAAATATAACAAAGAAAACAGGGTATTAATTCAGAAGGGGGCAAGGCCAAAACAACAAACAAAAATCAAACTAACTCCTCATATAATATCTTACTAAGCTGAAATAAAAAGAGAAACAAAAATACAATCACTCCCTTTCCTAACATAAACAGGAGAAAACTGATTCAAAACAAAAATGGCACCCACCTTCCTACTTAACCCTCAAAATAAACAAAATAAATTTTAAAAAGCACACCAAAATATGCGTCTCAGTACGTAACAATACTATGAGCAGGGCTACAATCAGCCAGTGCAGCAACATTTTGTGTCTGCCAGTTTGTTTACTTGCGGGAGCTCCATTGGCATTTTTACGCAGGTCATTGTGACCAATCGAAAGGCAGTTTAGGAAATACCTTAAGTAACATCTGAGTGATGTGGGTTTTGTCACATGAATGCATGTTGATTCTTTTCAACTGGTTCGGACCAAAGCAGTCAGCATGGTGTGAAAAGGCCCAAAACGGCAGAAAAATGCTACAATGTATCATCTGTTGCCCTTAGTCCGGACCAAATGAACCGACCCACAGATGCGAAAGCACCCTAAAACATAATAATCAAGAAAATATTTTGGTACCATTTTCTTTAAGACCTTAAACACCATCACTAATTTCAGAAAAGTGACCCTTTTATCAACTTTTAAAAAATGACTTTTACTATAATGTTCATTATTTAAATGTGTAAGCGGAGATACTTTCATAACAATTCTACACACCTTATTTCGCACGTCGCTTTAGATAGAAGTATCTGCTGAATGACTAAATGTGTATGTCTTTAACACAGGTGGTTTCTCCATGGGTGGAGCCATGGCACTGCATCTGGTCTGCAGGCACCATCAGGACATCGCTGGCCTCTTCTGTCTGTCCAGCTTCCTTAACAAAGACTCAGTAGTATATCAGGTAGATAATACCCTTCAGTATGTACAGTTAAAGTCAAAATTATTAGCCCTTATTATTAATTTCTTTTTCAAATACAGTATTTCCCAAATGATTTTGAACAGATTCAGGAATTTTTCACAGTATTTCCTCTAATATTTCTTTAATATCTTCTGGAGAAAGTCTTATTTGTTTTATTTCGGCTAGAATAAAAGCAGCTTAAATTGTTTTAAAACCATTTCAAGGTCAATATTATTAGCCCCCTTAAGCAATATTAGTTTTTGATTGTCTCCAGAACAAACTATCATTGGTCACACTTTACAATAAGGTTCATTAGTTAATGTCAATTAATACATTAACTAACATGAACAAACAATGAACAGTACATTTACTACAGTATTTGTTTATGTTAGTTAAAGGGCACCTTTGATGAAAAATCTACTTTTTAAGCTGTTTGGACAGTCATATGTGTAGGTATAGTGTATAGACGGTCATATTGGGGTGATATAAACACATCCAGTCCTTTCTTTTTAATTTAACAACATAAAAACGGTGGACCAATTGGATCGGTTTTGAGACCGACCGTAACTTTACGTAGGAGTGCGGTCCCCCCGCCCACCCATATTGATTGACAGGCGCGCGTTACCATATCCTCAGTTTGTTGTTTCACATCCGCCATTTTCTTAGTGTGAGTCGAAGCGATGCCACCAAAGGAACACCCTTGCGCTGTTTTTGGATGTAAGGCTCAACACAAGAGCCTTCATCGTCTTCCTAGAAATGAGCAACAGAGGCTTAAGTGGCTGAGTTTTATCTTTAACGATCAGGTGCGTGAAAACGTACCTAAACTGTCGTATGTTTGCACTAACCATTTTAGCGCAGACTGCTTTGAGAATGCGGGACAATTCCACTCGGGATTCGCCAATAAATTGTTTTTGAAAATTGGATAATTTCCAACAATCCGCGATCCTTTTTGCATATAAATCATACTAATGCAGTGTTTATCTTAGTGGATATCTTTATGTCTTGTCTGTATTTGTTTGTAGAACTCTGACATGGCGAACTTTATCAAACACATTACGGATGATGCATGCGGCGTTACATAGCGGCTGTAAAACTGGACAAAGACATAAATGATTTTATAACTACAACTCTGACACATTCTGGCTCATTCGGATTATTGATTCCTCAACAGTCGTCTCTGCTTGTTCTGTGTGCGAGTCCGGGTCGTACACGTACGGCTGAATGCTTTTCTCTGTCTGCCTGTCTGTTGCTGTACACAAAGCAGGGGCGCTCTTGGCTCCGCCCCCGTGTTAAGATTGGCGGGAAGGTGAAACTAATTTTCATGTGAAGCAACACACCCCTAAAACAGCGACCTGTGTACACGCCCCCAAAATTACACTTTTTAACACATTATAATAAAACGATCTGAATTGTGTTTTGATCTGAACCTACACTGGCACACTCAGAACAACCATAGTAGTGATGTATGTGTCCTTTAATGAAATTACAGCTGTTCATTGTTAGTTCACGTTAACTCTCTGTGCATTAACTAATGTTAACAAGCAAGGACTTGGATGTTAATAATGCATTAGTAAATGTTCAATGATGGTTAATAAATGCTGTACAAGTGTTGTTCATGATTAGTTCATGTTAGTAAATGCATTAACTAATGAACCTTATTGAAAAGTGTTACCCTATCATTATACAATGGCTTGCCTAATTACCCGATCTTAACCTTATTAAGCTAGTTAAGCCTTTAAATGTCACTTTAAGCTGAATACTAGTGTCTTGAATAATATCTAGTGAAATATTATGTGCTGTCATCATGGCAAAGATCAAATAAATCAGTTATTAGAAATGAGCTATTAAAACTATTATGTTTAGTAATGTATTGATAAAAAATTTGGAAATTGTGGAAAAAATATACAGGAGCTAATAATTCTGACTTCAACTGTATTTTTGGTATCATAATGTCAAACACAGGGAAATGAATCTTTATTGTCTCCTACACAGGCAGTAGAAAATGCAGAGCGCCCCCTACCTGAGCTCCTGCAGTGTCACGGCACATCAGATGAGCTGGTTTTCCATGACTGGGGCAAGAAGACGAACACGCTGCTGAAAAAAGCTGGACTCGATGCATCTTTCCATTCCTTCCCAGACCTCAACCATCAGTTGTGTCGACAAGAACTGGAGTTGCTTCGCTCCTGGATCCTAAAGAAACTTTCCACTTAAAGAGACCTTCATTCTGGACAATGACCACGGCTTCCTCATCACCCACAAGCAGTAACCAGCATTCACATGTTGTCATATAATTATAGACATTTATTTAATTTAATATATTCTTAAAGGGGCGACACGGTGGTTCAGTGGGTAGCACTGACGCCTCACAGTAAGAAGGTAGCTGGTTCGAGCACCAGCTGGATCAGTTGGTATTTCTATGTGGAGGTTGCATGTTCTCCCCACGTAAACTCCAAAGATAGCCAACTGACCCAGCCTAGACTCAAACCAGCAACCTTCTTGCTGTGAGGCGTCAGTGCTAACCACCGTGCCACCTTCATGGAGCTTTTCATCCATAAAAAAAAAGTCTAATTCGCACATTCAAGGTTTAAAACTGTCCACATGAAAATGCAAAAATGCCCTATATAGCGCTGTCAAGATCATGCCAAAGCAACAGGTGGCGCTATACTCCTAACTATAAAGTCATGTTGGCCAATCAAAAGCTTCAAAAAAGATATATTGTCTATTCTGGCTGGCTGTCAACATGACGTATTTAGATTTGGAAATCACTGCACATGATGTCACACAAAATAAATGAAGGTACAACCAAGCCCAAGAATATGGCCTGTGTTTTTTTATTTTGTTCTCCATTCAGCAGATCTCCAGGTCTGACAGGAGCTTTTTTAGCTTAGCTTAGCATAAATCATTGAATTGGATTAGACCATTAGCATATATTGGTCAAAATTAGATTTTTGATAATTTTCCAGGGCGCCACAGTGGCTCAGTGGTTAGCACTGTGGCCTCACAGCAAGAAGGTCACTGGTTCAAGTCCTGGCTTGGTCAGTTGGCATTTCTGTGTGGAGTTTGCATGTTCTCCCTGTGTTGGTGTGGGTTTCCTCCGGGTGCTCCCACAGTCCAAACACATGTGGTATAGGTGAAATGGGTGTACTGAATTGGCCGTAGTGTATAAATGTGTGTGAATGAGTGTGTATGGGTGTTTCCCAGTAATGCATTGTGGCTGGAAGGGCATCCGATGTGTAAAACATATGCTGAAATAGTTGCCAGTTCATTCCGCTGTGGCGACCTTATGTTAAAAACACATCGTAATTATAAAATAACAAAAAAATAATAATAATAAATGTGTATATATATATATGGCGCCACGGTGGCCTAGTGGGTAGCAGAGGTGAGCAGAGAAGAAGGTCGCTGGTTCGATCCCCGGCTGGGCCAGTTGGCATTTCTGTGTGGAGTTTGCATGTTCTCCCCGTGGTTGCGTGGGTTTCCTCCGGGTGCTCCGGTTTCCCCCACAGTCCTAACACATGCAGTACAGGTGAATTGGGTAAGCTAAATTGTCCATAGTGTATGTGTGTGAATGAGAATGTATGGATGTGTTTCCCAGAGATGGGTTGTGGCAGGAAGGGCATCCGCTGCGTAAAACAAAATGCTGGATAAGTTGGCGGTTCATTCTGCTGTGGCGACCCCGGATTAATAAAGGGACCAAGCCGACAAGAAAATGAATGAATAAATATATATATATATATATTTCCATATCTACAGAACATGGTTATACAACGACTTGCCTTATTAAGCTAGTTAAGCCTTTAAATGTCACTTTAAGCTGAATACTCGTATCTTGAAGAATATTTAGTCAAATATAATGTGCTGTCTTTAAAAAGAAACTGAAGATAAAAGAAACAGCTATTAGAAATGATCTATTAAAAGTATAGTTTAGAAATGTGAAAATATGTTAAACAGAAATTACAGAAGCTACTAATATAGACTTCAACTATATATATATATATATATATATATATATATATATATATATATATATGTATGTATGTATTTATGTAAGGGATAATCAATAGCTTGCCGTGCATTAAAGGATTTTAATGCATTACGTGGAGGCAAAGCACCACACGACGCGCAGTGGATATTTAACTCTGCTGTTAAATATAGGTGAATTTTGCATAATGAAAAAACATCAGGACAGGTAGGAGAACATCTGCTTTATCTATCTTCTTTAAAACTAAGGCAGGGGTGTCCAAACTCGGTCCTGGAGGGCCGGTGTCCTGCTGGGTT
>CAIGQQ010028619.1:52071-90764 GCA_903798035.1 Danio albolineatus | reverse complement strand
AGGACTCAACGACTACAGACCTGTTGCCTTAACATCTGTGGTCATGAAGTCATTTGAAAGACTGGTTCTAGCATATCTGAAAGACATCACTGGACCTTTGCTGGACCCCCTGCAGTTTGCCTATAGAACAAACCGGTGTGTGGATGATGCAGTCAACATGGGACTGCATTATACCCTACAACACCTGGAAAAACCAGGGAACTACGCAAGGATTCTGTTTGTGGACTTTAGTTCTGCCTTTAACACCATCGTCTCATCACTGCTCGAGCACAAACTGACCCAGCTCTCTGTTCCAAGCTCTGTCTGTCAGTGGATCACCAGCTTTCTGAAAGATAGACAACAGCTAGTCAGAATAGGCAAAATCACGTCTGACAGCCGCACCATCAATACTGGTGCCCCCCAAGGATGTGTTCTCTCCCCACTGCTCTTCTCCCTGTACACCAACGACTGCACCGCAAAAGAACCCTCCGTCAAGCTCCTGAAGTTTGCGGATGACACTACTGTTATCAGCCTCATCCGGAACGGTGACGAGTCTGCATACAGACAGGAGGTGGAGTGGCTAGCTTTATGGTGCAAACACAACAATCTGGAGCTGAACACGCTCAAAACGGTGGAGATGATAGTGGACTTCAGGAGAAACCCCCCTGCACTCCCCCCGCTCACCATCATGAACAGCACTGTGGCTGCAGTGGAGTCATTCAGGTTCCTGGGCACCACCATCTCTCAGCATCTGAAGTGGGACACTCGCATAGACTCTATTGTGAAGAAAGCCCAGCAGAGACTGTACTTCCTCCGTCAGCTGAGGAAGTTCAACCTATCACAGGAGCTGCTCGTGCAGTTCTACTCAGCTGTCATCCAATCCATCCTCTGCACTTCAATTACCGTCTGGTTCGGCTCAGCAGCCAAATCTGACCTCTGTAGACTACAGCGAATAGTCCGGACTGCTGAACGAATGACTGGCACTACCCTTCCTACACTTTAAGAACTGTACTCTTCCACAGTGAGTAAAAGGGCTCGCAAAATCACCCTGAACGCCTCGCACCCAGCACACTTCCTGTTTGAACTGTTACCGTCTGGCTGGCGCTACAGAGCACAGCACAAAAACTGCCAGACACAGTTTATTTTCTCAGGCCATCTACCTCATGAACAGTTAATATTTTCCTATTGTGCAATAAACGTGCAATACTCTCTCATATGCACTTGTACACAGCACCTTATAACAATATATAATGCAATACTTCTCCTTACGCATTTGTACACAGCACCTTATAACAACATACAATGCAATACTTACGCATTTGTACACAGCACCTTATAACCTGTATATTTATAACAATCTGTATATACATTTCAACATCCAGATCGTTGGACTGACTGTTTCTCTGTTTAATGTCTATCATCTTCTTTTTTTAAAATATTTATTCTGTGTTGTCACTTGTCACTTTATGTACACTGGAAGCTTCTGTAGCCAAAGCAAATTCCTTGTGTGTGTGTGAAAGCACACTTGGCAATAAAACTGATTCTGATTCTGATGTAGAACTGTTTTCCTGGGTGGATTGTCTTGTTGGTGGGCTGAGAGAGCGGTGCGAGTCGGAGGTGGCGTTAGAGTATAATATTAGGAGTTCCAGTTTACTGAGGTGATGTGGAGCATGGATGCCAGGATCGGAGAGGAGTTTGCGGAGTTCTGTGACTGATTCTCTTGGCTGGGCGGATGTAGGAGGTCACTGAGACATAAGAAGAGGTGGGTGAAAATGTTTTGGAGTCTGGAAGTGGAAGGTGTTGGTGATCCTTGGAGGCGAATTCTGGCTGTTGCGGCTCTTGCTTTTGCGACGGGCTCAGCTTGAGAACCGTGTGGAGTTGGGTGTTGATGGGCTGTCGCTGCTGGCGATCCGGGGAAAGTGTTTTCATCTATGATGTTAAGGTTGATGGCTGGGTGGCTGGAAAGGTCGTTGCTGGAGTTGCTGCTGCTGGTGTTGCTGTTAGCGTTGTTTTTTCCGTTGTGGCCGGCGGTTTGTTGAGAGAGCTGCTTGGATTCGGCAGGATTGATGGTTCTTCAAGACGAAGATATTGAGATGAGAAAATTCTGGTTATTTATAGAGAGTTAGGAATCATCTGATTGGGTAATCGATCATGAGCTGATGCTGGAACAGCTGAGAACAATCATAAGCAGGTGATTCTCTCAAAATTTGTTTATAAATAAACGACTTAATGAATTAGCAGTGTAGTTGGAGCAGACTGCAGCCCCCGGACTCACTCAAAAAGACAAAAACATCATGTTTCTGCTGTATGCAGATGATCTGGTGCTGCTGTCCTCCACCCCACAGGGACTACAGCAGCATTTGGACCTACTGGAGAACTACTGCCAGAACTGGGTTCTGGTAGTAAACCTTAAAAAGATCAACATGATGGTTCTTCAGAAAAAGCTCAGATGTCAAAAACACAGACACCAGATCCATCCAGGCAGCACCGCCCTAGAGCACACGATGCAGTACACTTACCTCGGCCTGATCATTACTGCATCAAGAAGCTTCAGTATGGCAGTGAATGCTCTCAAAGATAAAGCTGGACTAGCTCTATACTGTATGCCATTAAGAAAAAAATCCAAAATATTGAAATTCCAATTCGTATTTAGTGTAAAATATTTGATAGTATAGTTCAGCCCATTGTGCTGTATGGAAGTGAGGTATGGGGTCCACAAAGATATCAGAGCTACACTACACTCTTAAAACAAACGGTTCTATATAGAGCCAAAAATGTTTCTATCAAGCGCTTCATATATGGAACCCCAAAAAGGTTCTATATAGAACCATTTTAAGGGTTCATTAAATAGAACCCCAAATGGTTCTTTGAATTCAAATTATATGGTTCTATTTAGAACCATTTATGGATTCTTTTTATTTGTTATTGAATTATTGTTACTTATTAATGAATAAAAAAAATAAAACCAATCCAGACAATTCATTCATTCATTCATTTTCTTGTCGGCTTAGTCCCTTTATTAATCCGGGGTCACCACAGCGGAATCAACTGCCAACTTATCCAGCATATGTTTTACACAGCGGATGCCCTTCCAGCCGCAACCCATCTCTGGGAAACATCCATACACACACACATTCCCACTCATACACTACGGACAATTTAGCCTACCCAATTCACCTATACCACATGTCTTTGGACTTGTGGGGGAAACCGGAGCCCAGACAATTCCAATTGTTTAAATTCATTATACAAAATATTTTTTAAATAATATTTAAAATTGCACCTCTGCATATTTTGCATTGGATGGCAGATCTAACCTAACAGTTTAATGGCATTCAACAATGTAATTGTAATGATTTCACTTTTATAAGCTTTTTTTACTGTTTGAGCAAATACAGTACTTCACTTTCACACATCTCCAAAAGGAAGAGAAATATATCACAATGCAGATAGAAACAATACACAAACAATTTAAACATCTATTAGATAATACTACAAGTTCAAAAAGTTGATGGTACATGTATGTATTGGTCATCACAACATCCATTTTTATACATAATTTGTAATCAAAAACATTGCAAAATGATTAGACAAAACACTGTGAACAGCCATTCCACATCCTGTAGCATGTCTATGTCTGTCAGCCTCTCTTATAACGTAAATAGTTTTGTCCATGGGTGGCACAGTGGCTCACTGGTTAGAACTGTCACCTCAGAGCAAGCAGGTCACTGGTTCGAGTCCTTACTGGGCCAGTTGACATTTCTATGTGGAGTTTGCAAGTTCTCCCAGTGTTCTTCAGTTGACCCCACAGTCCAAAAGCATGTGTACGGTATAGGTGAATTGGCCATAGTGAGAAAATGTGTGCAGATGTAAAAGAGAATATGGGTGTTTCCAAGTGCTGGGTTGTGGCTGGAAAGGGCAGATTAATTGGTGATTCACTCCACTGTGGTGCCTCTGATAAATGAGGAAGTCGAAGGGTAGCGAGTGAGTGTTGTCCATTGTAATGCTGACACTTCAAGCCTTGGTGAAATCAGGAGAGCTGTTGAATCCTGGATGGCGTAGGACCTTTGGATTTCTGTAGAATTACAGTTATAATTAATACAATTAAAGTGTGTGTGAGTGGGTTTGGAGGATATGGTATGTAATATACGGTGTAGTTACCTTCTGCGGTTTCCTCTGCTGGTCCAATGAGACTGTCATAGAGCAGATCCTTCTTTCCTTCCCTTTTTTGGGCCATTTCTTTTAAAGATGTTTCTGTGTTCTTCACCAGGTTTTCTATGCAGCATCCTAAATGCAAAAAAAAAACAAAAAACATTTTGGTTACTTCATGTGTAAGTTTCCAAATGACATAATTTCAGCAATATAAGTTCATTTAAGTCATCATGAACTCAAAGCTATTTGCCACACAATGTAACAGTGTTTACTCACAAGCTGTGGCACTCCAATAAGAAGAAACTGCTCCATTAGTTCTGCAAACCCCTCCATAATCTGTACTCTGGAAAAGGGTGTTTCATTCGGTTCTTGACTTATGAGTATCTGGTGTCGCATTCCAGGTTGGAAGACTGCATTGTAGAGTGTGGAAATATGAATTTTAATCATAGAATTAATCTACCTTTGACATAAAATGTATTGAACTGAACTTGCCTTGTGTTAAGTTCCTCAGAATTCAGTTCACTTCCTTTTCATCCCATTATTTTGTTTTATTTGCGAGATGATAGATGAGCTCACCACTGAAATCCTTTCATTTTTAAATTTGTTTTGAAGACATTCCAACAAGGTATCCTGTAGGCAAATTTACACTTTCTTTCAATACATATATTTTTCTCTGCAGGGCTTTTTAATAAGCAATGACCTTAATATTCTTACTGTATTAAAACAGCAGCAATAAGTAATAGAACATTTTTGTGATAAATATATTATTTCAGTACACAACAACCAAGTCTGACCTATATATGTTATAAAATACAATATTTACCAGGTGTCCTTGTTGATGATAACTGTGCCACAATTATGGATGTAACGCATGTTCTTCTTTAAGCTGGGATCTTTCCTCTTCAAAGCTACTTGTGTCCTGCAGACCAAGGTTGGGAACTTAATATGTGTCCAATGACTCTTTCTGTAATCATGAACACAATGGTAAAGTCTTTTATAATATTCATTTCATTATACATAATAAATACAGTTTGTTTAAATTTAAAAACAATGATACATACCGAGCAAAAGATTTATGATGCAGTTCAGTTCATGCTGTTTGAAGAAAAGTAAGACATACATTAAAATATGAATTTTAAACTTATTTAGCACAATATATACATATATGTAGCCTATACCTGACAAGCTTCAATATTTCACAATACATTTAGCCTGCATGTATGTATGTCCTTCATAAATAACACCTGATCTTTCATCTATGGATTATTAAAATATGTTTTGGCTTTAAAAGGTTTTAATAATACCATTAGCGATTATCACCAGTTCAGCGCGTGCATAAACTCGGTGCGGGCACGAGCACTGCACTGCTACCTTGCGGATTTAATGCAGACTAGCCGGAATGTGTCAACAGTGGGCAGTGTCCATTACTTTACAGAGTTTAGCCTGAGTTAAACTCTGCTAAACTCACACACGAACAAGCTAGAAGTAAGCGTTTGTTCAAGGTTGGAGCTAAAAACTGCGTGAAAGCGGAAGTTGGCTCATATCAAGTTACCGTTAAAAGAGCGTGCACGCGCTTCACGCTCCCTCTCGAAGCTCGCCTTCAAATAACGCAGCTGTTTTATTGTTTATTATTATTTTAATTAATATTGACAAACAAATAAAGTGAAATCGTAACTTATTTCGAACAAAAAGTAGAGCAAAGTAAGCTTAATACAGATTTCTGAACCGAAGGCTGACGCTCATGATCATCATTAACTTACGAGCAGTATTTATCCTTAACGTTACCCCCATATTTGTTCTGTATCACCATATAACACAAGGGATTTTCTATCGAATAGAAACATTACCTCGTAATACAATATATTTCATTATTATAGTTTTAAAAGAGTAATATAACGTACCTGAATGATGAAGCTGAAATAGCGGACTTCTCCTTTTCAAAAATTAACCGTCACTCTCCAGGCCATTTTAATCAAAAAGGTTCTTTGCACTCAAAGGGTTTTAAATAGAACCATTTTTTGGGTAAAAGGTTCTACTGGTCAAGTATAGAACCCCAGGGTTCTATATAGAATCTCAAGGAACCTTTTTTTTAGAGTGTAGACGGACAGACATCTAGCAGAAGCCCTACACACAGAGTTCTGCAGAATGATCTTAAAATTACAAAGAATAACATCCAATAATGGGGCGCCACGGTGGCGTAGTGAGTAGCACGTTCGCCTCACAGCAAGAAGGTCGCTGGTTCGATCCCCGGCTAGGCCAGTTGGCATTTCTGTGTGGAGTTTGCATGTTCTCCCCGTGGTTGCGTGGGTTTCCTCCGGGTGCTCCGGTTTCCCCCACAGTCCAAAGATATGCGGTACAGGTGAATTGGGTAAGCTAAATTGTCCATAGTGTATGTGTGTGAATGAGAATGTATGAATGTGTTTCCCAGAGATGGGTTATGGCTGGAAGGGCATCCGCTGCGTAAAACAAATGCTGGATAAGTTGGCGGTTCATTCCGCTGTGCTGGATAAGTTGGCGGTTCATTCCGCTGTGGCGACCCCGGATTAATAAAGGGACTAAGCCGAAAAGAAAATGAATGAATGAACATCCAATAATGCACGTAGGGCAGAATTAGGCAAATTCCCATTGATTATTAATATACAAAAAAGATCCCTCAAATTCTGAATGCATCTGAAATCCAATCCCACGGAATCGCTGCATTTCAAAGCCAATAACTGAACCACGAAATGAGTGCCCTGAGCCAGCTGATGCTGAGACTGACTAACCTGACCAACTAGCCAGTATCAGACCAGCACTGCGTCTCACACAAACATCAGAATAAATCACATTCTCAAACAATCTAAACGTATATATCTGAAACATTGGGCTGAAGAAACTAAAACACAAAGTAAACCGAAACTCTATCAGACAATAAGATCAAATGATTATTAATATATTCACAGTGTTAGAGACACAAAGCAGAGGCAGATCCTGACCAGGCTCAGTGAACACAGTCTGGCCATCGAGGCCGGCAGACACAGAAAGAGCTGGAGACCCACAGAACAAAGAGTGTGTTCATTGTAGGGCAGGCGAGATGGAGACAGAGATCTCTCCTTCACTGCTAACACTTTCAACCCAAGACACATGTTTCAGCAAACTCAAAAACTACAGAGAACTTTCTGAACATGACTAAAGAGGAACAGATGAAGATTATTTTAGGAGAGGAACAGATAGCAGCACTGGCATGTGTAGATGTGCCACAGCATTGGAGACAGTAGATAAACTCAATTATGTGTGTGTCATGTATGTATTACAGTGTGCTTCCCTACTGTCTACCACTTTGTCTGTGTGTGTTTAAAAGTGCCTTTTAAACAATAAGTTTACAGTAACTTTACAATAAGTTAATCATCATCTAAACATGTCAAAAACTCACAAGGGATGCAGCAAAAAATATAAATTAATTAATTATAAAAACTAGAAATTAACGTCTCTTCAACTGAACACAATGCCCCACTTCCACACCACCTCATTTCAAAAGCTGACACATCTTTTGTAGATTTATAAAAACAAAAATCAATCAAAACTCGTGATTTCACCAAATTTACAAACATTGCCACCACATCTTCCCCAGACAACCCTTCAACCTTGTTTTTTTTCTGCTCATATGAGCAAAAAATTTTAACCTGTGTAACCCTTGTAAGAGTACATTTCTTTTCTTTTAGCAGATGCTAACTGAAGGCTACACAATGAATATCTTGGTGTCAGTCAGGTCAATGGGCCAAATCAAAAAACTCAAAGTTCAGAGACAAATTATACAAACACACACACTCAATGCAAAGCTTTATATATTGTAATTGTCTGTTTACTGCGATGAGTAGGAGAAAACTGTTAAAATAAAATACAATTGGTACAAGGAAATAATAAACTAAAACTAATAACTAACAAAAACTCACTTAGCAAAAAAAAAAACAAATGAATCAGATAAATATATCTTTCTCTCAGAAAGAAAAACAAAATGAATTTCAACTTCAAAATAAACTTTTCACCTTAATTTTTAGATTAATTTATCTTAGATAATTATTTGTTATTTTAGATTAAAACCCAATTTAGTTCAGTTTAGTTTAGGTTTAGATTTAGTTGGGATTATTTTTCTTATTTTCTTAGTCTTTTTGGAATGCACATTGTCTGACTTTTTCCTTTTTAATGGCACCTTAAATACTGTTTTCTCCACATTTGTTTCATTATGCCTATCATCAACCTCCTGAACATCCCCCAAAACAACTTCCAATTTTTGTTTATCGCTTGACTCACTTTTAGCTTCTTTGTCTTCAACATCTTTTGCATTCTGCGTTTCCACCTCCACTGAAACCGATGCATTCTCCACAGGATCCACACTGTGATCGTCATCATGACCGTTCGTTGCCACCACTGCAGGTTCCACCTCGGCGGCCTCATTGGCCAGTTGTTCATCTGGTCAGGTGCACTTACTTTCTTTCGTGTTTGTTGGGATAAGCATGAATCAAATGACCGACTTTCAAAACACTTAATCTTGTCGGTGGTAATGAACACCACGTAGTCAAAGTCATCCACTCGGAAATTAAGCGTGAGGTCTAGATCAGCGTCATTGTTTACAATCATGTAAACAGAGCGTCTGAATGAAACAACATGTTTCAGTTAAGGGGAAGCACCACCAGTTGGATTTTTTTAAATCGAGGGAACCAGTTTACCGTAGCGAGACAGGGCTTGTGTTAAAACATTATTACTAATAAATGGCGGGATGTTCCAGAGAGTGACTCGTTTTGACAGCAAGGAAAGAGGCATAACCAGAGTGAGGACACCTTCCAGTATGATTCCTCTCTTAACCCCTTCATTTGCATTATCTACAATGTTTAAAAAGATGACTAGTGCACTATTCATTTTAGATGCAGACAAAATATTCTCATGCCCCACAATTTCACCCACAGCTAAACTGCTCTCCACTCTCACCGCAGACACCACTTTTACACCGTAACGACGCATGAGCTAGCTCAATCCCCGCGCACCTGTACCTGCACCAGCCATGCTTCCCACTCCCAAAAACGCACAACCCCTACAACCCAATCCCCCCGAAAAAAACAAAGCAAAAAGAAAAACAATAAACTCCTACACCATATAACAAAAAGTATGAAAAAGACGAACAAAGATTGAAAAAACAAGGCACCCAAGCACCCGAGTCAAACACGCTCACTCACAACGCACTCACTCCCAGCATGCTCTACAAGAGAGAGCGCAAGAGAGAGCATGTGCATCTGCCATGATGCTACAGGTATGTGTGTGTGTGTGTGTGTGTGTGTGTGTGTGTGTGTGTGTGTGTGTGAGAGAAAGAGAGAGAGAGCTGTCGAATACACAGGCAGTCTTGAACAGAAAGCTTGAGTTCAGTCTTTCTGCTCATCCAGTCAGTCATAACTCTACACTAAGTGTCTAAATCTTCCTCAGCAGATAAGCTTTATCTGTCCTTGTCTGCTTTATCTCAGCGTTCAGCTTCACTCACTGCACACAATACAACAGAAGCGAAGAGAAACATCTGCACATCGCACACGCATATCTCCCTCACACACAAATTTCAATAAATGCTGAAACTGCAGTAATAATCAGCAGCAGTGGAATTCACAGCATTTTCCAGTGTTTTATCAGTAAATAAAGAACTTGACATTGAGCTGCTGTCGTGTGTCATTAAAGTTGAGTTTTCGTCTGTGGTTTCTGCCAAGGAAGTGCTGAGAAACATGAAGAAACCTGTTGAAGAATGCACACCTCTTACAAAACTGTTTTCAACCGAATACTTGATCCTGAAGCACTGAAAATGCACACTTATGAAGACACGTCACAGGTGGACACAAACATCACAGTATATATAGAGTATATTCACTGAAATCAGCTGGAGAAACTCTTTTATTGAGTCCAGCTTAATATGAGCTGCTGTGAATGTTATCAGGATCATCAGTGAGGGTTTGCTGCACTATTATTAATCAAACATAATCTATCCTGTCTGATTCCATATTCACTGAACTGTAAACATTGCAGTGTGTTTACATGATCACCAGATTTGTGTTTGTCTTATATGTCGTTATCTCTGCTTCTACAGACACATGATGACCCTTACTGTACTCTGTACTGTTATGATCAAATACAGTAGACCATAAGAACAGTTCATTTGAACTCATTCAGACTCTACATTCAGCAGCGAGTGGTTTGTGTTCATCAAAACATCGTCTGACAGGGTGAGCATTCAGCAGGTCTGACTTTCCTTCAGCATTTGAAGAGTTTCTTAACGTTTATGTAATTTTAAAGTGAGATTCTCATCTGTAATGTGTTTTATTCATTTAATAAAACAGATAGACATTCACTGTGATTAAAAAAGTTTGCGGATCAGTTCCAGAAACATTCTCTTCAGTTATGACCCAGATCCCAGCAGTGCTTAATCTAATATTGTCTCTCAGATTATTAAGTCTGTCAGGAATTGTTTAACACATAGCGTAGATCATCTTGTATGTTTTTTTAAGGAATTTCACCTATGCTCAAAAGTACAATACAGAAGTACAGGACAGGACATCTAAGGAGGAGGTGCTGGTGTCTGCTTTACAGCATTCTGTAAGTGCAGACCATAATCCTCTTCCATTTCTGCACAGGATAAGGAATATTACTCAGAATCTGATGAGGATGAAGAACACACCTTGAAGATCCAGTAGCATAGCCTTTGAGAGATTATTAGGCTGAGTAAACATATAAACATGACTATTTGGTTTGTATAGACCTTTTATTTCCCAGACATTGGTTGATGCTTGAAAAAATATTGGTTGGGGTATTACATTGCGTGGTTTGTTTTATAAGTTATACTGTATATTTTCCAGAATCTGCTAAATATACCTCAGATCAGTGCATAAGCTGTGTTTGAAGTACTACACAACTCACATTACAGCAAAATCCTCTAAGTAACATTAATCAGCTCAGAGTCTATTTGGTCCCTCTCTACATTGAGTTAAAGTTATTGAGGCAATTAAATGATGATTGAGCACTGACGATGAAGACCTGCTGTTAATAAGCAGAATCACTGAAGAGAAACACAAACACTACAACTGACTTCAGTCACAGGCTTAGATGAAATCAGCTGAAATAAGCTCAAAAGTTGAGCAACATGTCTGCCATCCTGGAGTCTGATGGAGAGTGATAAAACTCTGTCTGCCTCTGCTGTAGTGTTAGAAATCAATACTGTCTGAAACTTATCCAAGATACAGCTTATTGAAGCCTTTTGAACAGCTTCATCATTGTTGTTGAGCTACTTTTACTCTTTTTCTGTTAAACTCTTACCCTACACACCATCTGGGACAATATAAAATACACGACTTAACTGGGGCTAAAATTAAGTCATTGTAACTTACTGAGATCGTAACAAGTACAACATACACCACATTTGGAAAAGTGAACGATTATGTTACCGCATTACAGAAGAAGACTTTACTTTAAGGCTTTACTTTTGTACTCTCAACACTAATATTAAAAGCTAAGCAAAAGCCTCTATTCCAATCTTATATTTTTATCTACTTGTGTGTCTGTGTGTTTCATCTGACAGATTTTTTCCTCATGTCTCAAACAAGTTGTGGCGTGTTTTCCAGAAGTGAAAGAATTTTTAGACCTGTTGTTTAACTCAGTTCAGCGGAGGAACAGAAAGATCTGCAGGCATTATTTGAGGTGAGAGTTTGCTCTTTCTGTACTTTATATCATCTATGAGTATCGTCTGATTATCCGCTGATCTTCTCTTTGTGTTTCTGAGACTGTCCTGCTGAGCTGAAGTCATTTTGAGGATTTCATTTTCACCTCTTAATATCGTGATCAAACAGATGATCAAGTGTGTGGTAACACTTTATTTCGATGGTCCATTTGAGTATTGGTTGACTGTCTGCTTAATGTCTGTTGATACTGACATTCAACAGATATTTAACTGACTATAAGAAACTTTGCAAGTACATGTCATCTTACACTAACCCTAACCCCAACCTAACAGTCTACTTATTATCTAATGAGAATTAGTTGCAGTGTAACTCAAATTCAACAAACGGACCATCAAAATAAAGTGTGACCCAAGTGTGTTTCTGGACTTAATCCCTGAAAGCTGCTCATTTTGATACTGAAATCTCTGTGATTCATCAGTGATCTGTGTGTTTATCAGTGATCTGTGTGTTAATCAGTGATCTGTGTTTCTCAGACTGTATTTCTGGTAACGCTTTCTTTTACAACCTGCAAAGTACTGCATAAGTACTGTGAAATAACCGTGTACTTTTCTGTACATATAGTTTAACTATAAAGAATGTATGTGTAGGTATAAGGGAACAAACCATAATGTTTGGGTAATAAGGGGGTAACAACCATATATTCAACACTAAAAGTACAGCGTAAATATACTGAATTTATGATGTACTTTTCTTTAAGTATTGTATACATATAAAGAATTATGCAAGGGTGGTGACAACATAATGCAACCTGCAAACACCTGCGTAAGTGCATTAATATTAGTACCCTTATTCAGTGCTTGGGTTTATATGGGGTGTTTAATGAATAAAAGGTTTACATAATAACTTGTGAAATTATGAAACCTTATTGTATACTGTATGAATTTTAAATCTGCAATTCGATATAAAAATATATTTACATACATTACTTACCTTATGAATGTTTACTCGTCGATCTCACTACTGCCAGCAATGTCTCAACATCACTATCAACAAATATCAAAAAAAAGTTTGCATGATATAGGACTACCGTCAAGGTTCAATGCGAATTTAAACAGGCAAGCATCTTTACTGCTGTTTGCAAAGGGGGGACCAACTGTTGGATTTCAGTAAAGGTATACTTTTATTGTCACATCATCAGCAGAACGAGTTGCTGAGCAGCACGAGAACTTGTTTCTGTATTCAAATTGCAGAGGGTCAGTGTGAGCGGGCAGTACAGAGCAGATATGGTTTTAATCAGCTTCTCAAAACACTTGCTGAAGTTAGGTGTCAGTGCAACTGTTCACCAGTCATTCAAGCATGTGGTTTCAACTAATTTTGGTATTGGCACAATAGTAGTGGTCCTAAAGCATGTGGGAACTACAGAGCGAGAGGTTAAAGATGTCAGTGAAAACCCCTGCTAGCTGATGCGTGCATGCTCTAAGTACACGTCCATGGATGCCGTCTGGACCCGTAGCTTTTTGGATGTTCACGCGACAGAAAGATCTTGTTACATCTGCTACAGAGACAGAGAGTGTGCCGATGGTTTCTGTATTGTCCACGGGAGTGCGCTGTGTGTGTGCGCTGTCCTGGGCTTCAAAGCGAGCGTAGAACGAGTTGAGCTGGTCTGGGAGAGACGCAGCAATGTTCACAGTGGTGGGTTTGTTACTTTTAAAGTCTGTGATGTAATTAAGTCCCTGCCACATGCTCCTTGGGGTATTGGTGTTGAATTGACCCTCTACCCTGTCTTTGTATTGACGTTTTGAAGCTTTGGTTTTTCTAAAGTTGTAGTTTGCTTGTTTTTGTTCCTCCGCATTTCTGGATTTGGTGGAAGTTCGCACTGATAGGGCTGTTCGAAATTTGCCATTGATCCATGGTTTTTGGTTTGGGGTAGATTCGGACAGTTTTTGTTGGAACCATGTCTTCTATGCATTTTCTGATGAAACACGTAATTGTGTCTGAGAACACTTCAATGTCGTCATCAGAGCCACCCGAAACATCTCCCAATCAACGTGGTCAAAACAGTCTTAAAGTATGGAATCCGATTGGTCCGACCAGCTCTGAATCGTCCTGAGGGTGGGTGGTTCCTCTTTCAGTTTCTGCCTGTAAGCAGGCAAGAGCAAAACAGAAGAGTGAACTGAATTTCCAAATGGTGAGCGAAGGAGGAATTTGTAGGCATCCCGGAATAGAGAGTAGCAATGATCGAAAATACGATCATCTTTATTCATCTGGGTTCGCCACAGCGGAATGAACCGCCAAATTATCCAGCATATGTTTTACGCAGTGGATGCCCTTCCAGCTGCAACCCATCACTGGGAAACATCCATACACACTCATTCACACACATACACAATGGACAATTTTAGCTTATCCAATGTCACCACGTGTTTTTGGACTTGTGGTGGAAACAGAAGCACCCAGAGGAAACCCACGCCACGTCTATTCAAAAATATTAATAGACATAAAGGCTTTTAGGAAGCTATAAATGTTCCTTTTGCTGTTTAATATGTGTGTGTGTGTTGGTTGTCAAAACAATTCCATACACTAAACATTTACAGATACCATATGGACACTTTACATTACTATCAAACAAAACTACTATCATCAGATCATATGTGAGATTGTGATCATTTATAGTGATAATAATTAAAGCGCAGAGGGGAAAGTTTGAATACAAGTGCAGGTATTATAGACTTTGAAGTACAGATTTTTTGCAGTTCAGTATATATTTAAATTCTGTGTTATTTAGTAAATGGTAAGTAAATCTTACGTTTTGGGTGAACTACCCCTAAGGTTAATCCATCATTAGTTCTTAATAAAGTAATAGATCACATAATAGCATGGTTGCTGATGTACTGTTATGGACTCTTTTCATTTTTTCGGGTTTCTCAGCAGCGAGCGCAGTGAATGGGAAAGTACAGAATCTTCAAGTACATCAAGTACGTCTTCTTTGCTCAAATAAAATAAAAACTTCACGATTGTGTTATCTAGACAATTAGAAAAAGATTAAATATAGTGTGTAACTGATAACGGCTGCAAGAAGAGATAATGACTTCTAATTTACTGTCCTGCCCATAGACACTGTTTGAAACACCTCGTGTATGTAATTGTGTGCAAACATTATGTAATACATACGTAAATACAAATAAGTTTTATTTTTTAAAAATCAAATATTAAAAACTCAAGGATTTCAGATGCTGATGACTGAACTTGTCATAACAGTATTGTGAAAATGGTCCAATGATTAAAAAATAGGAACAAGCATTAGATAGAAATAAAAAACCTAAACAAACACTTCTAGGAACACAATGTCATAAAATATTTGTTTTATTTACCTCCAGCTGCCATTGTTATGAGAAATCAAGTCCCCCTGACAATTGAGTCTGCTTAGGACCCCAAATGGATCGGCTGCAGAATGCCTGATCAAAAGTGCTTTTAATAGTTTATTGTCAGTCTTCATAATTTAACAAGACTCATCATATTACTAACATTATTATTGGTAATTCCAAGATAAAGACACGCATAGTTCAAATAATTAAAACCTTTGTAAACATGTAATGATGTGTTTTTGATGTTTTTATATATTTATATGTAACATATATTTACATAAGAAGTGGTAGCATGTTGTAGGCTATCTAAAATAAAAGCACGAAGGAGAAATTCTCCATGTTTTATGTCATTATAACGCTGATTTAAATTACATATATTTAAATGAGATGTCACTACATGTATATACATATATAGGAAAAAATTATTTGAACCCCAGCTGATTTTGTAAGTTTGCCCACTAACAAAGAAATTATCAGTCTATAATTTCAATGGTAGGTTTATTTGAACAGTGAGAGACACAACAAAAACAAAAAAATCCAGAAAAATGTGTTCCACTCCTTTTTGCAGATCCTCTCCAAGTCATTAATGTTTCGTGGCTGATGTTTGGCAACTTGAACCTTCAGCTCCCTCCACAGATTTTCGATGGGATTAAGGTCTGGAGACTGACTAAGCCACTCCATGACTTAATATGCTTCTTCTCGAGCCAATCCTTTGTTGCCTTGGCCATGTGTTTTGGATCATTGTCATGCTGGAGTACCCAAACACGACCCATTTTCAATTCCCTGACTGAGGAAAGGAGATTCTCACCCAACATTTGATGGTACATGGCCCCATCCATCCTCCCTTTGATGCAATGCAATTGTCCTGTTCCCTTGGCAGAAAAACACCCTCAAAGCATAATGTTTCCACCTCCATATTTGACGGTGGGGATGGTGTTTTTGGAGTCATAGGCAGCGTTCCTTCTACAAAAACGACAAGTTGAGTTTATGTCAAAGAGCTTGATTTTGGTCTCATCTGACCACAACACTTTCACCCAGTCCTCATCTGAATCAGTCAGATGTTCAATGGCAAACTTCAAACTGGCTTTTAGATGGGCTTTCTTGAGGAGGGGGACCTTGCGGGCACAACAGGATTTCAGTCCTTCACGGCGTAGCGAGTTATCAACAGTTTTTTTTTGGTGACTATGTCCCAGCTGCCTTGAGATCATTGACAAGTTCCTCTCGAGTAGTTCTGGGCTAATTGCACCGTTCTCATTATTATTGAAACTCCACGAGGTGAGATCTTGCATTGAGCTCCAGATGGAGGGAGATTGGCAGTTAATTTATGTTTCTTCCATTTGCGAATAAATGCACCAACTGTTGTCACCTTCTCACCCAGTAGTAGGCCTTGTAGTCACCTTGTAGCCCATTCCAGCCTTGTGTAGGTCCACAATCTTGTCCCTGAGATCTTTGGAAAGCTCTTTGGTCTTGGCCATGGTGAAGCATTTGGAATCTGGATTGATTGATTGCTTCTCTGGACAGGTCTCTTTTATACAGGTAAAGAGCTGAGAGTGCTGCCAATGTCAGCTCGTTACCTGTATAAGATCCACCTGAGAGCCAGAGATTTTGCTGACGGATAGGGGATCAAATACTTATTTCATTTATAGAAATGCAAATTCATTTCTAACTTTTTTTGAAACACATTTTTCTGGATTGTTTTGTTATTGTTGTCTCTCACTGTTCAAATAAACCTACAATTGAAAGTATTGACTGATCATTTCTTTGTTAGTGGGCAAATCCCGATCTGACAACAATCATATCGACAGATGCATCTGATTATCACCTAGGTGCTGTGTTCTCACAAATACACCTGGACAACTCTGAACGCACCATGGCTTTCGTGTCACGAACACTTACCCCGGCTGAACGCAAATACTCGACAATAGAAAAGGAGGCGCTCGCTTGCGTTTGGGTGGTCGAGAAATGGTGAACACATTTGTGGGGTCGCCCTTTCAAATTGCGTACAGACCATCAGGTTTTAACCACTTTGCTTCCTATTAAAGAAAGGGACGGAGCGGGTATGTGTAAGAACTCACTGCAGCAGATGTGCAAAACTTTTAAAACCCGTCCGAATCAGGCCGTTCGAATCAGGCCTGCAAATTAGGCACACTGTGCCTCACCCATGCTATAACAGAACAAGAGGACCCTGTTTTGTGCAGTGCTTTGGCAGATGTTCGAAAGACCCTTCGGCTAACTTCGTTAATTATTATGTCTTAAACAAAGGCGTTTTACAGAAGTTTCGTGTCATGAGACTGTTTTAATGACTCCCTGGTCATGTGCTCACCTTAGGGTATCCTGTTCGCCCGCCAAAATGTTCAATTCCTAGAGACTGAGAGATCTCTGGATTTTAATTCATACATTAAATTGAAGACAATCTCTGGAAATGTGCAAAATGAAGGCAGATGCATCTTTTGAAATAATATGCTATAGGCTTTCCTCAAATGTTTAGTGAATTCCAGCCAACCAGGTTAAGTTCTGACAGAACTTACAGTCCAAACAGATAAAAGTTCTGTGTGTGTCTGAAATGTCTAGTGTTTGGTATTAAACTAAGGCTAGTGACATTTGCAATACGTTGATGTAAATGAAAAGTTTCTAGTACGAAGTAATATTCATTTTGTAACCTTTATTATAAGAGTTACAAACTTACAAGGGATTTTACCACGTGAAACCAACATGCATTCTTTGATAATCATTGACTTTTGCTACATGATACGGGGCGTGTACCCGCCTTTCATGGTCACTGCTCATTGGAAGATGGAGCCACAGGGATGGACCAGACCAGGTCTCTTAAAACCGCCCTGCAATCGTAAAATCCTTGCCTTTTGTATCAGCTACGCTGTGCACTCTGCCCCCTCTCGCCCCGCACAGACACCATGCCGCCACGCGATTGGGACACAGCTGAAACCACACAAACTTCCGCAAACCGAGAGCCCGTCACCTCGACAACCCAAAGACAACAGCCAATCACGAGGGAGTGAACTGAAAGACGTCACCGAAGCGAGTCACCACCCAGTCAGGACCAACGTGCTTCCCAAGCCGGCCGGCGAGGGAAATTCAAGATTCAAGACTTCAGCAAAATCGCAAGTAACACGAATTAACGTTGTCTCTAACTGATCTGGTGCTGATTAATCTTAAGCAGTTAAAGATAAGCCAAATCTCTGCTTTTGTGGTTTCTCAGGTGTGATTCTAAGATCTAGTAAGAAATACCAGAATTGATTTGGGACTGTTGTCAACTCATTTTGCATCCTCTGAACTGCCTCTGTGTGTATGTGTGAATGTGTGTGTGCGTTTGTTTGTTGTGTGCTTATTACATAGTTAGTTTCATGTATCGTAGTGTAGCTCAATAAATCTTTGTTCTCCTTTTGTAAGAACTGTGTTCGTGTTTATGTGCTTATCAGTCATTGTCTCGAGCTGTAGATTTTGTTACCTTGCTAAAAGTTAACCCAATACTGTGTTGTGTTATTATCGTTGGCCACGTAAATAACATAAACAAGATTGGTGACATGCGATATCTTCTATTCGCTAGGCGAATGGTAAGTAAAGTGTAAGTCTTTTAATCTGATTCAATCTGACTCTATTGAGTCGAATCAATGATTCGAATTGTCAAGATCTGATTCATTGAAATGAGCTAATAAATACCTTATGGGTCTATTTAATGTAGCTTGGACCCCTACAGGGACGGAGCGGGTATGTGTACCGCTCGCTGGGCAGCACGGTTATTGTGCTTCAATTACAAAGTGATTTTCCGACCAGGATGTCATAATTGCATTGCAGATTGACTGTCCCGTCTTCCCCTACCTAATGGACCCCTGGGGGGTGAATCAGATACTGAGCCAGAACAGGTTGCTTTGCTTACCTCTGCGCTAACAGCTGTGACTGTCAAAGAGTTCGCTGCAGCTTCTTCCTCTTGTCCTGAAGTGTGCAAGCTGCACGCACAGATCCAAAAGGGCTGGCTGCTCTCGCGCATTGGCTGCTTTCGCGCCTACGGCCATTCCAATAACTGAGATAGGAATTATCTGCAACGGATGACTTCATTATGAGGATCGCGTCTAATTGCACCTGTGACCTTACTGCATAAATTAGTACTGCTTGCGCATGAGGGGCACCAGGGCATAGTTCGCATGAAACAGCGACTTTGGGATTTATACTGTAGTCCGCGGATGGATGAATCGGTCAGGTGCGTTATTTCTTCTTGTGAACTGTGCAAAGCATCGGACAAAATCAAATATCCTCCTGAGCCATGGAAAAAATTAGTAATACATATAGTGGGCCGGTTCGAGTCAGGGCAGATAAAGGGCCACAGTTCACAGCCACTAAATTCTCTGCCTTTTTTGAGGTCAGAGACATCACTCGTGTGCGCACACCAGTGTACCATCCAGCTGCCAACAGGGCAATGGAACGCTTTCATAGAGTGCTCAAAGATGGTATACAGTCTGCAATACTCCAGTCACAACCATGGAAACTCACTGTAACTGAATTCCTCCACGTCTATAGAGCAATAGTACATTTCACTACGGGCATGTTGCCTTTTGAATTATTGCATTGGAGGAAAATGCGCACTCGCTTTGATGTGTTGCCCTATTTGACGTTGCAAAGAATTAAGTATGTGGTGCGCGAGCGAGTGCCGGCCCAACAAGCAAACGCTGGTATGATGCAAAGCACAGAGCATGTACTACTGTTCTAAAACAAGGGGACAGGGTGTGTGTCAAGCTTCCGTGGCATGTACCAAAAGGACATCCAAGATTCTCAGAACCAAAAGAAATTAGGAAACAGGTTGGGAAGAATACATTTATTCTTATAAAAAAATAATAAAGGGAATTAAGGGAGAAGTGTTAACTACAATGGGAATATGTTATATTGTTGGCACTAGGAGTCGCTGTGAAAATATTGATATAGAGAGTTTATAGAAAGTGAAAAAGTGTATAGTGGTGACAGTTGCACGTGGATTAAAAAGAGTTCACTTGAGTTACATTTGCCTTGTGTTGATTTATTCAGTTAGTGGACATAACTGTATGGAAATATATTTTTATGTTGAATTGCAGATTAAAAAAACATACAGTATACAATAATGTTTCATAATTTCACAAGTTATAATGTGAGCCTTTTATTCATTAAACACCCCATATAAAACCCAAGCACTGAATAAGGGTACTATTATTAATGTACTTACGCAGGTGTTTGCAGGTTGCATTAGGTTATCACCACCCTTGCATAACTCTTTATATGTATACAATACTTATAGAAGTACATCGTAAATTCAATTTATTTACAGGGTTCTTTGCGTGTTGAATATCTTATTGTTACACCCTTATTACCCAAACATTTTGTATACCTCAATCCGAGAAGAACCTCAGTTGACTGTTTGCTGCTAAGTCAGAATTATTTGATATGGATGGCTCAGTGGTACATCTCTCCAGTCACTACACTAGAAATCTGGGTTCTATCCTGGGTTGTGACAATATTATTCATCATTTATGAAACACTTTAAACAACATTTTATTAAGAAAAGGTCAGGATGCTGACCTGGTGCAGATGCAACCTAAGCTGCATGCAATGCACCTAACTCTACCCCACACTATGACGTCACTGGCTGCATCGAGTGCATTGTTTTCTGACAATGCATTACTGAGAAATGCAAATTCAGCTTGCGTCATAAAGGCTGCATATAGATACTATTAAATTTTATCCATCAGAGCTCAGCTCCAACCTAGTAATGAAAGTTTTTTTCTGCACGCCTGTGTTCTTTGTACAAATTTGTTATGATAGAGTTTAATACTCTAGAATGGCATAGTCTGGAATTTTTCATATTTTCTCCCTGTAATTCAAGGGTCAAGGCTGGACAATGGAGTTTAGGATCCACATGCATTTTATTAAGAACAGTAGTCAATCAGGCAATGGTCAAAACCGGGACGAACGAATGCATACAGAGAAATCCGGAAGCGTCTCAGGTAACAGGCAGGTGGTCAAAGACAGGCAGCAGGCAGAAGAAACAGTAAAACAAGGCAAGGGTCTAACACAGATAAACTAGACACAAGAAACGCTTAGAAATGTTACAGGGTGTTAACCAAACAAGACTCAGCAAAGTGTGGGTGTATGCTGAATATATAGTCTGTGTAATCAGTCCTTGAGCAGCTCCCAGCAGTGTGTGTGTAATCAAATAAGAACTGGAACAGCTGTGAGTGTTTGGTGCATGACAGGAGTTGTAGTTCATATGTTGGCAGAATTGTAGTTCGAGTGAAAGCAACTGTTCTCCAGTGATCTATGAGGGTTAGATCGCTGATCAGGTGGTGGCTGTAGGATACATGAGGATCTTGTAGGATTTATGAGGGCCATTTGTAGGATACATGAGGGCCCACCATTCGGGGAATGGAAGAGGATCTGGCGTTTGCCATTCGGGGAATACAAGAGAATATGATGCCTGCCATGTGGGGGATTTCAAGAGGATCTGGTGCCCACATTCAGGGAGTTCTGGAGGATCTGGCACCCTCTCTGGGGACTCGGAAAAAGAATCTGGCAACTCTGGAAGATCTGGCAACTCTGGCAGTTTGCAGTGATGGAGGATCTGGCTGCTCTGGCAGTGATGGAGGATTTGGCAGCTCTGGCAGCCCCGTTGCCAGCGGGTCTTGCTGTCCTTGTGGCCATGCGTGTCACAATAGAATTAAGATTTTAATTCAGAGGATTCTGAGCATGTACAAGTACATATGATGAGCTTTTATATTATATTAGTCGACAGGTTTTTTTCAGTGTTAATTTTTTGGAATCATTCTACAACAATGTCAGAAAAAAGGCACCAATAAGGTACAATAAATATAACTGTACCTTTAAAGGTCCACAATAGGCCCTTATTTTGTACCCCATATGAATTATAAGATCTAAACTAGATCCCAATGAGGGGCATTTTTACCTAAAAATGCAGTATGCCAGGGTCTTTTAACAGTGGACAAATGTGTGTGGTTCTTCACCGGTCTCATCTGTCATCTGAAGTCTTTTCTAAACCTGGTTTTATTTGTTTTCTGTAATAGTTATGGTTTAACCAGTTGAACATCTAAATAAACACTACTGTATGATGATACAGGAAGAAGTGTTACAGAGCTTCTGCTCAAGACAAACTGCTCAAGACGCACAAGGCAGACGAACAAGAAACATCTACATTATTCCTGGTTAGTGAGAGCCACTTTAAATAGTGACAATCAATTTTCAAAATGTAGCTTTTTGATACTTCATGTTTTTACTCAGAGGATAATTTCTTTATTTAATTAATAAATAAATGCTTAGGTCCATATGTTAATTGTGACTAATGCAGATGTTGTTGCTCTTGTCCTGTAGCTGTAAATGTGTGAAGCACAATGGCAACTGTGAAACAGCTGCTCGACAACTCACTGAATGGACTGTTAGAAAATGAACTAAAGAAGTTTCGGCGGTGCTTAGTGAATGACTATAGAGATATTTCAAAAGCTGAAATGGAGAATGCAGACAGGTTGGATACAGTGGATAAGATGGTGTCATGTTTTGGACCAGAAAGAGCTGTGAAGATCACAGTGGATACCCTGAGAAAAATAAAGCAGAATCAATTGGCTGAAGAGCTGGAGAATACACAGAAGCAAGGTATTGTTCAATTCCCTGTCAAACTTTACAAATGTGATCATTTGACTCGCGTTTTATCAGTTCAAATCTTTCATGTTAAAATCCTGTCCTAGCTATTGGTTTTCGAGTTAGGTGTATTGTCATAACATTTATTTAGCAGCTTCATATGAACTGTCTTAAATTCAGCATTGCTATGGACAACAGTGGTTGTCAATCATAATGCTAATGCATATAAATGGGTGCCGGGATTTCACATTATCAACATTTATATGTTTGTCTTTGTTCATCTAAATTTGTTTATATGTGTAATTGTTATTTTTTCATAAAGGGAAGCACAGGGCATAATTATGTTTTACGTTAATGTTTTTTCTTCTCTTGTAAAGGTGCAGTTTCAGAGAACTGTAAAGCTCCTCCTCTTGATTACACAAACATCAGCCATGACTTAAAGAAGAAATTAAAACTGGACTTTGAGCAGATATTGATTGGTAATTCACAGAAGGGTCATCGGAAGCCTCTGGATGATATTTACACTGATCTATATGTGGTGGAGAACGAGAATGGAGGAAGAGAGAATGACCATGAGGTGATACAGATGGAGTCAAAACACAACCAACAGACAGCCAAGGATGAACCACTCAAGTGTAACGACATGTTTAAAGTCCAGCGTGACACAGGTCGACAAAACAGTAGAGTCCTGACACTGGGTATCGCAGGAGTGGGAAAAACTGTGTCTGTCAACAAATTCATCCTAGACTGGGCTAAAGGAAAAGACAATCAGGAAATGGTCTTCATATTTCCACTGCAGTTCCGTAGGCTGAATCTGATTAAAAAAGAAAAATACAGTCTCATAGGTCTGCTTAACAAGTACTTCTTTAGTAGACCTGGAAGACTGAGTTCTCTTCCTGAAGAACAAGGTAAAGTCATGTTCATCTTTGATGGACTGGATGAGTATCGCTTTGAATTGAACTTTAAGGAGGATGATGGATTTACAGATGTTAATAAAGAAATGACAGTGAGTAAGATAATAACACATCTCTTAAAGAGAGAGCTGCTACCCTCTTCCCTCATCTGGATCACATCCAGACCAGCAGCAGCCGGTCTGATACACCGAGACTACATTGATCAGGTCACAGAGGTGCGTGGATTCAATGATGAGCAGAAGGAGCAGTACTTCATCAAAAACAGCAGTCCTGAGGTTGCTGGAAACATCATCAGCCACATCAAGATATACAGGAGTCTGTACATTATGTGCCACATCCCCGTCTTCTGCTGGATCTCTCTCACTGTTCTTCAGCCTCTGTTGGGTCAAGAGAGCAATGAAAAAACTCCCACAACCCTCACAGGGATGTACACCAACTTCTTACTGTCTCAAAAGCAACAGATGAAAGAAAGACACAGCAACAATTCTGAAACTGAAGCCAATGCCAGGTCTTTTGATGACATTGTTCTGAAGCTTGGGGAACTGGCCTTTAAACAGCTGCAGAAAGGAAAAGTGATTTTCAACAAAACAGATCTGAAGAAGTGTGGACTAGATGTCAAGCAAGGGTCTGTGTTCTCTGGATTATGTACTCGAATGTTTCAGGAGGAAAACCCCGTTTCAGGGGAACAGGTTTACAGTTTTGTACATCTCAGCGTTCAGGAGTTCATTGCTGCTCTCTATGTGCATTATACTTACAAAGACAAGAAAGCAAATCCATTTCTTCATTCCTGGAAAAAGGAGCTGACATGGAAACTCTCTAAAAAGCCCCTGTTTAAGTTTCATAAGGATGCAGTCGAGAAGACTTTACAAAGCAAGAACGGACACCTGGACCTTTTCCTCCGGTTCCTGATGGGTCTCTCTCTGGAGTCTTGTCAGAGTGACCTAAAGGAGCTCCTGCCAGGACTGAAACTCAAAACTGAAAACATCAAAGACACGACTGACTATATCAAAGAGAAAATAGAGGAGGACAAATCAGCAGAGAGGACCATCAACCTCTTCTACTGTCTGAATGAACTGAAAGATGACTTTGTGGAGGAACTCCAGAAGAGTCTGAGCTCTGGAAATCTTACAGCACAGGATCTGTCCTCTGCTCAGTGGTCAGGTCTGGTGTTTGTGCTCCTGATGTCAGAAGAGACTCAAGAGATGTTTGAACTGCAGAAATACAGAAGATCTGATGAAGCACTGATGAGACTGATACCAGTGGTCAAAAACACCAGAAGAGCACTGTAAGAGTTTTATGTATACATTTATGCCCATTTCACACATCGATTTGTAACACATCTGCATTCCATGAGTCATATGCATGCAATGCAGAAACAGCACAGACTATTGCTGCCCAGCCAGCAATGACATGTGGGGCCCAGACGAGGGCTTCATGGGCGGCAAATGTGGGCCCCATTATGGGCTTGCACCCGGGATCCATATTGGGGCCAGCCGTGGAAGCCCAGACATACTAAAAAGTGGAACCTGTAAGGGTACTGCATGGGTCCTAACTGGGCAATTCATGCCAAACCCATTTGGGCCCCACCTGCCCAAAGGGGTTTAAAGTGGGTTTGCACCCGGAATTCACATGGGGGCCAGCCGTGGATGCCTAGATGGGTTTTAAGTGGGATCTGTAAGGGTCTTATGTGGGTCTTAACTGGGCAATTCATGAAAGACCCATTTGGACCCCACCTGCTTAAAGGGTTTAAAATGGGCTTGCACCCGGGATCCACAGGGGGCCAACCATGGATGCCCAGATGGGTTTTAAGTGGGATCTGTAAGGGTCTTATGTGGGTCTTAACCAGGCAATACATGTCAGACCCATTTGGGGCCCACCAATCTGAAGGGGTTTAAAGTGGGGTTGCACCCGGGATCCACTTCGGGGCCAGCCGTGGATGCCCAGGTGGGTTTTCAGTAGGATCTGTAAGGGTCTTATGTAAGTCTTAACCAGGCAATTCGTGTCAGACCCATTTGGGTCCCCCCAGTCTGAAGGGGTTTAGAGTGGGTTTGCACCAGGGATCCACTTCAGGGCCAGCTTTGATTGCCCAGATTGGCTTTTAGGGGAACCTGTAAAGGATCTAAACTGGGTAATTCATGTCAGACCCATTTGGGCCTCACCTGCCTAAAGGAGTTTAAAGTGGGCTTGCACCAGGATTCAACCGTGAAAGCCCATATGGGCTTAAAGTGGGCTCTGTAAGCCTCTTATATTGGTTTATACATAAGAGCCTATTTACGTATACCTATTTAAGCCCAACCATGCCAAATGGTCTAAGAAAACGATCTAAGAAAAATTTAAAAGGAAGATAAATACAAGACACTTTGTAGCTCCCCCCAGTAATTTGACGAGCAAAAATAAATAAATAAATAAATTATCTGATGACTGGCGATTTATTGACTGGTTCACCACGAATATGACAAACCAACTCAAAATGTCATGAGAAGTAAATACACACAAGAATAAAACCAAATACAAAGAATATAAGTACATAAAAATATACGTTATCTTCGTAACTCCTTGTAACAGAGTAAAGTCAACTTTAACAACTTAAGTTTTGAACATTACATACATGTTTGCTGCTATTCAACAACACAATTCATAAAAACCCCTTTTAATATGAGTGAACTTACTTCATTGGCTGCTTATTACAAAACATGGAACTAGATGAAGATGGAAAAAGAGGAATCCAGATGAATATAATTGAAGCAGGGAAACATAAATTCTACTTCACTTGCCATGCAAATTAATGGTTGCAATGGTGTAGCCATATTGTCTTCCTAGTTACTCTGCATTGTTTTCATAATAAAAGTTTCAACCCCACTCTGTACTTTGTAATTTTAAAAGAAAAGTTTTAAAGGAAATCAATGAAATAATCAAATAAGAAACACGATCTGATTCTCAGTGAGTTACACACTTGATGCTTTGAACTGCAAGAAATATAATAAATTGAACAACAAAAGTTATATAAGCATATGTGCATTCCCAGTTCAAACCCATGCCGACTTGGCCCATAAATATGCCATGCAGGATCCATATATACATTCCCAGATCAAACAAATGTAATCATCTCATATGGGCTTCCTATATGGGACTACAAAATCTACATGTGACCTGCAGATTTCACAAAACAGTAATATAATCTCTCCTTTCTTTTAACACATTGAAATGTTTAAATATAGATAGTGTGTATTTTAAAACTAATATCTCTGATATTTTAACATGGGCTTGGAAAAGGGAAATAAAAATATTTATTTTAAGTTTTATTATTGAAAAGTAATGATTAATTATCACACAAAAAATATGTATTGATAGTCAAAGAATACTTTTATGTTTATTTTACAGCCTTGGATTCTCCTTTAAATTCATTATTTACAAAGAACATATAGTGAACCTTTGCTCAAACTAAAACACACTTTATAATTGTTTTTTGTCTCTGCTCTGGATTACCCCTGCTAGATAAATGCAAAATCTTTTTTTCTCGTTGGTCACAGTTTATTTTGATGGTCTGTTTGTTGAATTTAAGTTACATTGCATCTACATGCCAACAAATTCTCAATAGATTATAAGTAGACTGTTAGGTTGGGGTTAGGGTTGGGGTTAAGTTTAGGGTTAGTGTAAGTTGACATGTACATGCAAAGTTTCTTATAGTCAGTTACATATCTGTTGAAGGAGCAGTATCAACAGATATTAGGCAGACAGTCTACTTATACTCAAATGGACCATCATTTAAAGTGTTACCTTCTTGTTTTCCTCACAGGCTACAGTGCTGTAATCTCACTGCTCAGTCCTGTAAGAATTTGTCCTCAGCTCTACAATCCTCAAACTGTGTCCTGAGAGAGTTGGACCTGAGTAACAATGACCTGCAGGATTCAGGAGTGAAGCTTCTCTCTGATGGACTGAAAAGTCCAAACTGTAAATTGGAGGCAATGAGGTAAAAAAAATCCATAAAATAAATGCTAGGACAATTTTGAATCAGAATCAGAATTATTTATTTTTACATTGTAAAATGCCACAAAGTAATGATGGGGAGAGAAAAAAGAATGTTGCCATGTATTTTATTTTAATGATTATTTAGTTTGTGTATTTCTTATTTCAATTGTGAAGTGAAAGGGCATCTGTTTTTTTTGCCATATATTATAATGCTCTTAAGTGTCTGTGAAATTTCTGCTCAAAACATCATTAATTCATGTTCTTTGGGATTTTGGGGCATGTCTAAAATGAGCTGTTTTGGGGCTCTCACTTCAAATAAACCAAACAACGAACTAACGTGTTGTAATTTCAAACAAAATTCTGCCAAAAGTTATTTTTGAGTTTGTTTGGGTAGTTTGAAATTGCTCCCGCAACAGTTTGCTTTGTCCCCCACAGTCATATGTGCTTCAAACTATTAAACACACCAGATGACCACATAAATACTGTTTTTGTCCTCTACACAGGCTACAGAGCGGTAATCTTACTGTTCAGTCCTGTGAGAGTTTGTCTTCAGCTCTACAATCCTCTAGCTGTGTCCTGAGAGAGCTGGACCTGGGTAACAATGACCTGCAGGATTCAGGAGTGAAGCTTCTCTCTGATGGACTGAAGAGTAAAAACTGTAAACTGGAGACACTGAGGTAATTACTTTTCCACTCAACAACAACTACAGACAAACAGACATTTACACATTAAAGCTTTTCATACTTGAACATGTTAACCTTGGGTGATACTAAACCCAGGAAAACAGAAATTATGGCAGGCAATCTTAGGGTTTATTTACTCAGAATGCAGAATTTTATAAAGTGCATCATGAAACCAATTGGTATCAAGCCACAGCCTCTGAGCTCCTGTAAACAGAAACTTACAACACTTGCTCTGAGTTCTTCTTGGTCTACTGCTTTGGAGCTAACACTGATGACTGGTGCTGTGTGTAAAGGTTCTTTTAACTTGACACAGTGTCTAAAAAATGCTGCGCTCAAGTGCGCAGTGCTTCAAAAGACATGAGGCATATGAGTTATCATAACACAATTATAATGGTAATAAGCTAAATGAACTCTCCTCATGTTGTCAATTGTATAAAATGTCGCCGTGTAGGTCATTAGTTTCAAGAAGACAAAGACAAAAGTAAAATGAAGGAAAACAAATCATGTCATCTAACATCTCCTGATCATTCCAGTTTACACATTGTGTAGAAGTCTATATATTAGCCCAATGACGAAACTAACAGCATAGTCTACGGGTAAATGCATGAAAGCCCTTTCTAGTGCTTTTGAAAAGAATTGTGTTGTTTATAAAATTTTATTTATGTGTTTTTCAGCTCTAAATTTAATCTGACTCCAATTTTAAGTGTCCGTCAAATTTAGACTGTATTTCTAATTTTAAGAATGGATCACATTCATCATTTATGACTGAATTTAGAGTTTTGATCTATATCTACATCCCATACTCTTCAGTTATATGTTCATTAGGGACCCAAAACCACACAGAGTTGTCACGCCCCGGGATCAACATATATAAGTGAGATTGTGAAATATTACAACTAAATTGTGACCAATTACCAATCACACAGAGACATTTCAAATGATACCAAACATGAATATAAAGCCACAAGATACCATATTAAAAACTTGGACATTCTGTGTGGAATATGAGTGAGCTGCTCTGGTGGAGAAGGTAAACAGTTCTCAGGGCTTGATATTATGGAGAGACTTAGCCATCCTTACACACTTTCCATCTTTGAATATTTATTTTCTCTCACTAACTGCTTTTTACATCATGCACACTTTCAGTTACTGACATGTCATGAGCCTCGCTGATCAGTTTCTGATTGGCTGTTTCTGTTGCCAAGTGTCCAGCAGCAACAAGCAAACATTGCTCTGTTTCACACTGAACAAACTTAGCTCCACAGTACCGGGTTAACACTACAAATGTGATTCTAACACCGCTCAGTAGCAGGGCTTCATAACCCTGGGTAAAATGCAATGCAAACCCAGATAGCAAAATTCACGTGGCTCAAATCCGGCCCACACCAGACACTTAAATCCAGCCCACATACTGCATGGAATGATGGCAATAGGGCGGTCCACTCCTGTTTGCCAGATATGGGCCACAATTAAGCCATAGCCATACCACGTCAGCCAGAGTTCAACCAAATGAACCAGAACTGACCCTATTCTGGGCCACATTCTGCTTTTATTCTGGTCCAGATCCGGCCCACACCAGACACTTACATCCTGCCCACATACCGCATGAAATGATGACAAATGGGCGGTCCACTCCTGTTTGCCAGATATGGGCCACAATTAAGCCATAGCAATATCACATATCAGCCAGAATTCAACCAAATGACCCTATTCTGGGCCACAGCTTGTTTTTATTCTGGCCCAGATCTGGCCTACACCTTACACTTGCTGGGTGTGTACAAAAGCCCCAACATGCATTGCAGTATGAATACATTCTATAGCTTATTCATGCTACAGTTTTCATTATTTTCTTTTGATTCTGCTGTTTATGTTGACATTGTGGATTTTGTCACTTTTAGTTTGCTTTTTGTGATGTTTGTGAGTTTTGTTCATTTTGTTTATTGCCACCGTTGTTGAGGTTCATACGCTGATTATTGATGCCTCTGTGAGCAAAAGTTAAACCATTGAATTTTTTTTAGCTTATAAACCTTCCTAATTATGTGGCATGTTAAAGCATGAAATTACATTACTACTAATAATGGATAAAACATTGGTTAACATCAGTGAAATATATTATTTTATCACAGCTTGTGCCTCAATTTTATTTTTTTATTTTTTTTTTACTTGGCTTGTTTGCTGTAATGAATAAACTTTTCAAGCAAAGTTCTTAAAAGTTACAGCAGCCCAAAAGAAAATTTATATTAAGAGGTTCAAGGCTATGAGCTCAACTAAAGCAAACACTTTTCTCCATGATGCTGACTTTAGTCTACTGTATATGGTCTACATATATTTTAAGATAACTGGGCCACATTTGCGATATCTTCTCTGGGGCACTTTAGGCTCACAGCCACACTAGCCAGAGCTTAATGTGCCAAATA
This sequence comes from Danio albolineatus, assembly GCA_903798035.1. Lineage (NCBI taxonomy): Eukaryota > Metazoa > Chordata > Actinopteri > Cypriniformes > Danionidae > Danio > Danio albolineatus. Next base: position 59,971 of record CAIGQQ010028619.1, on the reverse strand, counting down.
TTTGCCAAAAATGGCCCACATCTGTCCTAAAATAACTGGGTCACATTTGTCATTGCACATCTGGGCCACTTTAGGCTCACAGCCACATTAGCCAGAGATTACTGTGCCAAATATTTACTAAAAGTGGCCCACATATGTTTTATAATAACTAGGCCACATTTGCACCCACACATGTGAGCCACTTTGGGTTTAGACCAAGATTACCCTTAAATGACTATGCAAAATTTTTGCCAACTGTGGCCCACATTTGTTCTCCATCATTTGGGCCAATTTTTCCATGTGTTCTTTATCATTTGGGCCAGATTTACCATTTTTTTCACATGGGCCACATCAGGCTCACATTCAGATTACTTTGTGCCATAAGTGCCAAATCTTTGCCTTAAATGGCCCATATATGAATTTAAATCTTTAGCCCCTCCTTTGCCACTGTACAGGTGGGCCACTTCAGGCTCACATTTATTTTGTCTGGGCCGAAGGAATACCCCCAGTGCCGCATAACTGCCTAAAGTGGCCCACATTCGTATGCTATCTAGGAGCACTTCTTTTAGATGACAGGTTTGAAGTGTTTGTAACCCTTTTCTTAACTCTAAGAATTCTTTTTAAATATCCTTGTATATATTTTAAATTTTTGTAAAATAAATTAAATATACAAAAAACAGCGAGATATCGAATTTAAGTTTGAAGAAAAAGAATAACAATTTATTACAGTAAAGAATCAGCCCTTTATCTACACCACAAGAAAAACAACTATAGAATAAAGAAAAATAAACAATTTAAATGGAAATCCCACTAAATAAAGATTTACTCTTTCAGTGAGAAAATAAGCACCTTATGCTAACTAATTATCATTAGATTATAAGTAGACTGTTAGGTTGGGGGTAGGGTTAGTGTAAGTTGACATCTACTTGCAAAGTTTCCTATAGTCAGTTAAATGTCTGTTGAAGGATTGTTAAATGTCAGTATTAACAGATATTAAGCAGACAGTCTACTAATACTCAAATGGACTATCAAAATAGTGTTACCAGATGTCCTTCTGAGGTAAAATGTGGCTTATTCCTCACAGCAGACTTTACAGTTTCATTTGATGTATTGCAAACAATGTCTTTGCTCTGTACAATTAAAACATTATTTTGAGTCCATGTTGAGGGATTTGAGTGTGTTTGCTGATTTCAGGGGTTGATCAATTAGGAGAGGAAATCAGGATGTGTGTTTTCATCACTGGTGTTCACATGAGCAGAAACAGCAGTCATCATCTTCATAACACAAAGAGATGTGTGATTGTCAAACTGTGTGATGTGGAACTATTGCTGTGTTTGTAGATTGTTTGGCTGTATGGTGACAGAAGAAGGCTGTGGTTTTCTATCTTCAGCTCTGAGTTCAAACCCCTCACACCTGAGAGAGCTGGATCTGAGCTACAATCATCCAGGAGATTCAGGGGTCAATCTGCTCTCTGAAAAACGGGAGGATCCAAACTACACACTGGATAAACTCAAGTATGTGCAGCATCACTGCTCTTGTACTTTTACACTTAATGGCTTTGAAAACAAACTGAAAAGGTCTTTTCTGATGTTCAGTTTTCTGTGAGGGTTATGGGGATAGGACAGACAGAAGATACAACTAGTAGAGCAGGGGTCATCAACTATATTTTATAGGGTTTTACCAGACAGTCTCATTGGGGGCCGGACCCCCAGGAAGAAAATCTAATAAAAATCGAATATTGGCTTAACATTATGTTTAATGTTTATCCTTTTTCCATTTCATTACAAAACTGAAAGCATTTGTGAGCAAAACTCACACCTGAGCAATACACGTGACTTCAGTCTCCATATGAGAGGCTGCTTTAAGCTATAAATATAAATATAAAGTATTAAATACATTTCAGTAGTTCAGCATTTTTCATTCATGCCATTGTTATTGCACAGAACAAAATGATCAGATGTGTTTGTTTTATTTTTATGTTTGATTTGTTTGAGTTTTTACCAAAATCTTCTTCAATTACATGTCAACAGCTCCTTGAGAAATATTATTCCCAGGAAAACATGTGTTTAATACTTATTTCCCCCACTGGACATATTAAAGCTGTAAAACAGATAAAGTGCAAATATAGGTCAGAAATAAAGCAAATCAATCATCTATAATCTCATTATTTAATGCAGAAATTAGGCTAGCCGATTCATAAAGTGTGTTTAATTGATCTGGAGCTTTAATAAAATATGTTCTAGTAAATTAAAAAAATTGTATCAGTAGCCTAATGTGTCTCCTTTGTTGATTTAATCAGTTCTTCTGTTTTACAGTCGGACAAACTGAAGGGGTCTTTTAATAATAAATAAAGTGATTTATTAAAATGAATAAATGCTTAATGTGTCCCCCTCCCTTTACATTAATGGATAGTGAATGACTTGCTCTTCATAGACATGATTGTTCTACTTTACAAGCTGTATCTTCTGTATGTTCTCACCAGAGTGTGTGAGCGGAGGAAAGTATTTTCTATCCAGAGAAAATAAGGATGTAATACATGCTCTGCTGTTATATCACAAACCTCTGTCAAAATACTGCTGCATCTAAACACGTCATTATTATATAGGTGATGTCTGAACATCTGATTTTACCTCAGCGCTTCTGTGCTTTCAGTTTCTCCATCTCACTGGCAGTGAGTTCAGGGTGTTTATTTAAGTAAAACTGGCCTCAAAACAAGAAATACATATTTTTTCATTCAATTCTGCCTATTTTTGTAGTGCGCTTTTGTCATATCATCATTTGAATGAATCCTTCAGTCTTTATATCTGTCTTTTTATGTGTAAATATTCTGTTTTCTATTTCCACATCTGATCTAAAAGCTCCGTGTCTCATTCAGAAGCTGGTTTTACAGCTACAAACACACTAATGTTTTTTTAATGCAGTTATTAATGCATTCATATCATCTATTGCTCATCAGCCAATCAGAATCCAGCATTCAGCAGACACTGTAAATGTCTTATTGTAATGAATCTGCATAATGAGTGAACAGAACAGAATAATTCTGACTGCAGCTGCTGAAAATAAAGTGTGTTTAGTGTTTGTTTACTGACTGAATGTCAATCTGTGTGTGTTTACAGTCTGGATCATGGAGGAGAACAGAGGATTACAGTAGGACTACGCAAATGTATATCTACAGACACACACACACATGCTCTCTCACACACTCTCTCTCATTCTCTCCCTCTATCTCTCACACACTCAAACACACAAGCTCTGTCACCAAGGATGGGCAGTATTTCTGATACATATACTTCAAATACATATTTTAAATACAAAATAGTGTTTGGGAATTTGTATTTGATGGTGTTTTGTGTCAAAATACTTTACAGTAACAGACGCTAGGACCCATTTCTCATTACTTTTAGGTCACTTTTGCAAAACTCTTCACACAATTCTCCTAACCGACTTTCAGCTTAGCAAAGCAGTTCATTTCACACTGAAACTACACTACAACTACAAAAACACTTTATTCAGGTCTCAAATAAGCTCCTTCTTCCAGAACACTAGCGAAGGTTGACAGCGGACAAAAACACTTTGGTAACGCTTTCTTTTACGATCCGCAATTTGGCCTTTAATCAATTAAAAATGCTGATGTAGTTTTATCTGTTCTTACTGTTCAAATAAACACTTGTGTGTTGAAATCCAGCTTTTCCCCTCCTTGTTCCCTGTAGTTATAGGGTAAATACAGCATTTGCGGGTTGTAAATTAAAGTGAAGCATTGTTCCCTCCTTGTTCCTTGTAGTTAAAGGGTAGAGAAAAGTACTTAAAGAAGAGTACAAAGAAAAGTTATTTAAAGAAAAGAACACCGTAAATGCAATATACTTACGTGGTCCTTTGCGTGTTGAATATCTTATTGTTACCCCCTTATTAAGCAAACATTATGGTTTGTTCCTTTGCGATTATAGACAAGTACACTGTAAAATCAATATACATACACGATACTTTGCGTGTTGCATACCCCCTTATTACCCAAGCATTACATATCTGGTTGTTACCCCCTTATTACCAGAACATTACCCAATTGTTCCTTTGCACTTGAAGTGAAGCATTGTTCCCTCTTTGTTCCCTGTAGTTAAAGGGTAGCGAAAAGTACTTAAAGAAGAATACAAAGAAAAGTTATTTAAAGAAAAGTACACTGTAAAATCAATAAACTTACACAGTACTTTACGTGTTGCATATCTGGTTGTAACCCCCTTATTACACAAGTATTACAGTTTGTTCCCTTATACCTACACGCACATTCATTATACTTATTCTATATGTACAGAAAAGTACACCGTTATTTCACTGTTCTTACGCGGTACTTTGCGGGTCGTAAAAGAAAGCGTTACCAACACTTTTTTACCCACAAAACAATGACCTTAAAAACACTAACAACATGTAGCATCACACAGTGTTTTCTTGTGTTAAACAAGGACACATCTCTGTTTATAACTGCAATATCTGTTAACTGGAATGAATCAGACATGTTGCAGAATTCCTCAATATTTTATGTCGTTTATTTATTTATCTTAATTTTTTTTGCACTAAGTAATTCCAAAATACAAGAATTTGTATACACACCATCCATTGATACAGATCCAATAGCAATGCTAATCTGGCTGGTTAAATAGCATTTTTAGATTTGAAAAATGTTTTAATAAAATATTGCTGTTGAATTCTATTGCTGTCAGTCTTCTTCAGTTTTGCATTATGTTATTGTTTTGAACATAAGTTTAACATTTTTGAAAACAGTATGTAAAAATGTAAAATGATCTGTACAAACAAAGATTTTTGGCAGTTGTCATGTCTGAGTGACAAAAGAATTCATGAAATTTGAGAGATGTAGTCATGGAATGCATTGATAATTAATCCTCAGTTTATCCCACATACACTTCTGTTGTGCTCACTGTGTGCAGAGTTTTGTGAAAGTGACTTAAGTATTGAGAAATGTGTCCTAGCGTCTGTAAAAAAAACTGTAAAATACTTTGTATGAAGTCTACATAATGACGTCATAAAAATGCGGCCTCTGATTGGTGCTTTCAAATGGTGCTTTTTTTTAAATTATTGCTTTCAAATGCCAGTAATCAGTTATTTGCCTAGCCTTGAGATCCGAACAGAAAATTGATTATGAAGGTGCTCAATGCTTGGAGTATGGATGGAAATGATGCACACATGAAGAAGATGTATATTTAAGAGCAAATCAACAGTTATTGAAAATAGTATACTGCACGATGTGTAGACAAGTGATATGAAACGACAGTTTAGTGTACAAATCGGCATCAACTTTTGCTTAAGAAATGAGATGGAATAAAATATCAGTCCTTAAGAACAGGATGAGGAGCTTTCAACACATGATCATTCTCAGGGCGTACTCACACTATGTACAGTTGCCTTGAACCAGGCGGAAGCACGCTTGTCTCCAGTCTCCCTCAACGGCACGCACTCACATTACATTTGGGCCTGAGCACGCTTACGTTATCAATGATGCGCTGTTCAGTTTAAGAGAAGTTCTCTCACTTGTTTAAGCTTAGTTCATTCTGATAATCAACTATCCCTCTATAAACAAGGAATCTCAGAAACGCAGGTTTTCTCTGTGCTTTACTTCACATGCTTGCACATAATAATGATGTCACACACTACAAACCACAACCTAACAGTATATGGGTCTGTCACTTCCTGCTGACCATATGCATAACACATTTCCTTTTTTAAAAAATACTTTATACAAAGTATTATGTGCACTGTCTGCAAGAAACAACATAACATTACAACTTGTGCACAACAACATAACACTGTATGCTCAAAATTGCACTTCAGTGTCTTAAGAACAACATGTTTAAACAAAATCTCTCAAGTGTGTTGGTCTCTTAACTATTCTGCCACTTCTAGTTATCACAACACTGTTGCAGGTGTCTGAATGGTGTGTGCGTGTTACGCGTGACTCTGGTACTGCCTTCGAATGTCCCTCATCTAGATGATTAGTCGGAGCAAGTTTGACAGTGTTCTCTTTGCCTGCTCTCTGTGGTCCTCTGAGCACAGTCCTGAGATGTTTCCGATTTCTCCGTACAACAGTTCCATTTTCCAGCTTGACTGTGTATGATCGTTTTTTGGTATTTTTTTCACCTTTGTCAGTGTCCAGTGTGCTTTACGTTTTGTGTCTAATGTATGGCACCTCTTTCTGTCTTAGCTTGAGTTTGTTGAAATTTAGTTTGACGTTTCTGCCTCTACAACGGCCCAGGAGTTGTCTTAGCTTTGTGTCATGATCTTTCTCAGCTGCCTCATCATTGTTGCCTTATTTAAAATTCGCTGGTGGCTACAATCCGAAAGCACCATCCATAATCAGTGCTTGCCTCTCTTAAATACTTTCTCTGTAGCGATTTACCTTGGTCTTTCACTTTTCACATTGGTAATTTACCGCTGCCACCATTTTTAAGCTTAGTTCACTCTCATAATCAACTATCCCTCTATGAACAAGGAATCTCAGAAACGCAGGTTTTCTCTGTGCTTTCCTTTACTTCACATGCTTGCGCATATCAATGATGTCACACACTACAAACTACAACCTAAACATACATGGTCTGTCACTTCCTGCTGACCATATATATAACATATTGTAAAATCGCTCAGCACAGGACATTTCTTTATATCATTATATCGTTTTAGTCCTTTGATATGCAGTGACACACAGTCAAATATTTCGTTGAACAGATCAGCCACTTTTGACGCTCATAAACAATCATCAAGTCCTCGTGCTGCAGGATCTAGCAGGTTTGCTAAATGTGCAACTGTCATGCAGTGAGGGGTTGGCGATCTATAACAGTTTACGTTCATTAAACAGTGAAAATGATTAATAAATCCATATAAAACAGTCCCCAAAAGTCACGTCTTGTTTTCAGTTTCGGGCTCAGGCACGCTTTGAACTCACACTACAAGCATACCTCGCCAAAGCCCAAGTGAACTGCGCTCAGGCACACCTCTTCCAACCAGGCCAAATATATCTATATCTTTACTTCATTGACTGTTTCAAATGCAAGTAGTTGATTTGCAAGTGTAGTTAATGAAGACGAAAGATGCTTATCTAAAGATGTCAAAGTGACACAACCCAGTATATTAGACACAAATAAATGATAATAATCCAGTCTATACTGACCTGTCAAAAACTCCAGACTTTGCAAAAACTGATAACTCCATTTTTTGAGATCTCATATTTTATTTTGTGCAATGAAGAGAACACCTGCAAAAACATGATGAATGGAAATGACAAAACACTGGAGATTTTAGCAGTTATCAGAAATCATGTTTTTACATTCAGGATTGAAGATTTCAATATAAAAAAAAATGATTATTTAAAAAATGGTGAACAAAAAAAAAGACTTTATGTATCACCCTTTTAAAATATAAGGCTGTTTACAGATGGTGGCACTTTGATTGACCACACAATAGATAGAACCACAATGAAGAGATGCACTGTAGTGGTGTTTATAGTGATGAAAGATATCAATATTCAACAACGGACTTTCTTCGGTAATTTATACTAAAATGAAAGTTCATACTAGTGTAGAGGAGTAGAGGTGTATGACAGAGAAGCTGACTTTAACTTGCTTAGAGAAACACTGCTGCTGTCAAACACTGTTTACTTCACTAAGTCAGTTTATGGTGAAGGGATTGATCCAACAGGCCTATTGATGGAAGATGTTGAAAGAAATGTCCTGCTCCATTCTAAAAGTGTTCTGTAGTATTATAAAACACAGATCCAGTATGTTCTGTTGATACTCGTGTGTCTGCTGGATCTGTAGTTTGTGTTGATACTTGTGTGCCTGCTGGATCTGTAGTTTATGTTGTTACTCGAGTGTCTGCTGGATCTGTAGTTTGTGTTGATACTCGTGTGTCTGCTGGATCT